>VZTU01025486.1:46144-59711 GCA_013400835.1 Zapornia atra | reverse complement strand
TTCTCTTCCCCCCCCCCCCCCCTCCCGATCCCCCCCCCATCTAATTGCATCCATCTGGGACAGAGTATCTCTTTCAACGCCGCTGTGCGTGGGCAGGAACCTTGGGGTTTTGCCCCATTTATCGCAGACAAACGTGACCTCTTCCCTCAAAGAGCTTCTCAGATGCCACGATGCTGCAGACACACGGTGTTATTCTTACAGTGCTTCCAATGGAGCCTCTTAAGGAAGGAGT
The DNA here is from genome assembly GCA_013400835.1 of Zapornia atra. Lineage (NCBI taxonomy): Eukaryota > Metazoa > Chordata > Aves > Gruiformes > Rallidae > Zapornia > Zapornia atra. The sequence goes on along the minus strand of VZTU01025486.1, from coordinate 59,479 downwards.
TTGTTGTAAAATAGATGACTTGGATTCTCTTCTCTTCATATTTTTGGAGGGGGAAAGACTCTGGAGGTAAAAAGGGGAGAGTAATCTCAGCGTTTTCTTTTCCCCCACGAGCATCATTGGAGGATAAAGTGTCCTGGGCTTGGCTGCGTGCCTCAGTTTCCCTGCTTGCTTTAGGGAGAAGCTAAAACACCATGCCTAGCTGAGCTCTGGCCACAAAACCCCAGTGTTTAAAGTAATATTTCCATGTGTCATCCCGAGGCATGCTGTCCCCTCCATCGGCCCAGCGTCAAACCATCAGGAATTTTAAGAGGAAGGTCAATTGGTCCTGTTATGCATCAAAACCTCTGCTAGAGGGAAAACTCCTAAGAGATGAGGGACCCCGGGCGGGGGTTTCAAGATGTTTAGAGTTCAGCATCCCCCCAGGGAACAGCATTGCAGCAGGGGCTGGGATTGTCATCACATTTTTAACATTTCTAGAAAACATCCAAGTTTTCTTCTGGTGGGAAAATCTGCAGCAAGGGAGGACGGGTGTTTAGAGGGTTTGAGGTGGGGTTTGGGGGTCTTTTTTTTTTCTTCCTGATTGCAATTTTCTTTGTATGGACATCAAGCCCCCAGTGCTCCAAAACACGGAGCAACTCCAGATGCTCACAGATACCGACTCCAAAACAATTCTTCTTTCCGCTTTTCGACACCATCCGATAAAGTTGTGGAGAGATTTATCTCCCCATCAGGAGCCTGTATCGATCGCTTCCTAAATAGTGGGAGGAGGAGATCATTTAGCTGCCATTTCAGTGAAACCTCATTAAGTGTTTCGAGAGTCCATCTCTCCTAAGTGCTTGCACAGTCCCTGTGATGGCAATTAGTCTCGCGGCGATCTTTTGCTGAGCTCATCCCACATAACACAGCTGGATAAGGGGGAAAGATCCAAACCTGAGGGATGAAGAGGGGTAGGGAGCAAGGATTTTAGACCCAGATTCCTCTCTGCTTCACATGGCAAAAAAGGTTGGGGTTTGATGCTTTAACATCAAGCGGTGGTACCTGAAATAGCGGTGGGAGTCATGGAGGTCTTGTAGGATGGCGTGGCTTTGATGTCACCTCAACACCCTTTGCTTCAGGGTGCCAGGAAGTCACTCTCCAGCTGGATCATATGAGGTTTTTTCCCTGCCCAGAGCTCCTGCCTGATCCCTCCAGCGCAGCTAAACTTTGTGGAGTGGGAAGAGATGGTCAGGGGGATATAGGAGGGAAGTAGAAAGAGAGAGGAAGAGGAGGGAGGTTGAGAGCCAGCAGATCGCTGAGGTTTCTGCTGCTGTTGCTTCTATTTTTGCTCCCTTTATTATTTTTTTCCAGTTTCAAAAATCCACTTAAAAACAAAAACAAAACCAAAAAAACCCCAAATAAACCAAAAACCCAACCCTGCCTGGAATTTCTTTCATGCCCCGTTCTCAGCCTGCGTGCGTATTTCCCAACGCGTTGTCAGGGTTGCATTGACTCAGCGGGGACAAGAGCCAGCTCTGGTTTCTATTACCGGTGATTAATGCCAGGGAACATGTTTAGACTCCCAGGGCTTACACGCTGCTCGGGGACTCGGGGAATTTTTGGTACCAGCTCTGGTAAAACCCTTCATTCCTACAGGGCAGCCGGGGTCACGTTACCAGCCGGCGTTTTGAAGTCGGCTCCCTGGGAGGGTGGGAGCTGGGCGGTGGGGCAGGGCACCCTGAGTCCCATCGGATGCTGGGGTACCCCCTGTTTTCCCTGCTCTCAGAGGAGGGTTTCTTTATGCTCAGGTCCCAGTTTCTTCTGTGGGAAATTCAATACTGGGAGGAATGGGAGTGAGCAGCAGTAAGGGGTTTGCAGTGGCGGTCACCAAACGAAGCAGATCAAAGGAGTATTCCTCCGCCCCTGTCCAGATAAAGTCCTGGGAACATCCAGAAATCACCCTCCAGGACCAACATCTTCCTCATCCCCAGCAATTTTCAGCCAACTTCAACTCCTTCCCTATCAAAGGGATTGCTCAATTCATTTTTACTTTATAGTTTTATTTGGTTTACTTAGACCAGAGCTGGCTACTCCCTTATCCTAGATGATGGGTGAGGATTTTAGGAGGAATCAGGGAAGCTGGGAAGATCTTCAGGGTCATGTGAAGAAAGCAATCCTCTCTAGTCCATGTACACCAAGCTCAGGGTTAGGAGCCCCCACGCTCCTTTGGTTGGGACACATCTCTCCTGGGAGGGTTAAGCCCCACATTCCCCTCTCCCAAAGGGACCATGGCAATGGCAGGAGAGCTCATAAAACTTTCCCCATGTTGAGCTAATTGGATTAGCCCCAGGGGGAAATGCCCAGGCTCCCCAAACTCCTTCTCCAACAGATGTTCAAATAACACCATGTTAAAATATAAAAGTTTCCTCTTCCAGGTAGCTTGTGCTGTCAGCGATGCAGAGGTGAAGTTTATCCTTTTGACGGGATAAATCCTTTCCTGGGCTTCAGGCCAAGGCAGCTGCTGTTGAGGGGCTCAGAGAGGCACAGAGATTTCTTTCCTGCTGCCCTCACATCAGCCAGACTGGACCTATGAGGGAAAAAAGACCCCAAATACCTCAAAACCCCATGGCATTGCCCCATTTCCAGATCCTGGAAGCAAGACTTCTCTGTGCCAAGAAAAATACGGTGACCTTGGAGGTGCATGTATTATTCAGGGTACATTGGTAGCATTGTCATGCACCAGTGAGACCTTGACAGGTTGGTTGGGCGACCTCTTTCCACCCAGGAAGATGGATGTATCCATCCCCCTCAGTTGCCTCCAAAGACTTGGGCAGCCACCAAAAACTCCAGCCAGTGGCTCTTTAGAAATCCCATTGACTGATTTTTTTCTGAAGAGCTTCCATTCTCACCTCCATCCTCTGCTCCTTCCAGAAAGATACTCAGGTCTGGGCTGTCTTTGGAGGCAGAAATTTCTGCCTCCCAAAATATCAGCACAGAATTGCTTACAAACCTGGGGGAGATTTCAGCAACCTAATCATACCTGACTTACTTTCCTAGCCAACGTTTATCTGCTTTACCTGCTTATCCCTCTGCCTACCAGTGATGGGTAACTTCTCTTTCACTTCAATCCTATCGATGTCACATTACCAGCTCCAGCTCAGAAGACACAGCTCTTTATACCTGTCCACGGTCTGCTATTTATGAGCTTTTGAAGTCATCTTGTTGGAGGGTTACACTTCTCAAATCAAGACCAGGGCTTGCTTTTGCAGGCAGAGAGGGCTACAAGATGTGCAAAGGATGGAAGAAAGGTCCCCTGTGCCATGCTAGGAAAGCTGCTTGGATTACAGGCTCCGGTACCTGTGACCCTTTGGGAGAGAAAGATGCTGGGTTTTTTTTGAGAGATGGTCAAAACACATTTTGATTTAATTTAGTTCCTCTCTACCCCCAGAAAATTTGGGGGTTTTTCAGCTAAAACTCCAAATCTACCCAGTTCACTCCCACATGGTGAGTATTTCTGTGTAAATCTGGGTTCATTCCTTCCCTTCTTTTGTAATACCAGTCCCAGAATGTCGATGGAAAGCAGACATCTTTTTAGAAATCCCATTCTTCACCTTGAAAGTTTTCATGAGGTATTATTGACTTTTCCAGGAATGCAAATTATGCCCTTTTCAGGCTATTCTTTCATTCAGCAATTCAAGCCTCCAAGAAGCTGGCAGAGCCGTGGAGCTGCAGGGCAGATGTGTCCTGGTCCTCTGAGCATCCGGCGTGGAAAAGGAGAGCAAGCTGGAGCTGCATTGGCCCATTCAACTCTGCTTGAGGTCACGGTCCCTTGTGTTCATCCTCCGTTCTTGGAAAGCAGATGGATATTGTCTTCTCCATCCTGACTTTCAAGCCAGGCTTCTTCCTTCCCAGCCCTCCCCACGCTCTCCTGCATGGAGCCTGAGCAACCGACTCAGCTTTGCTCCGCTGGTGATGGGGATGAAGAGCTGACGTTGCCTCCTCCCAACCAGGCTCCTAAATAATAACACACACAACCATGTACTTCCCGCTGACTTCGGCGAGACCTTTTGTCTGCTTCCCCCCATGTCCTTCATGGGGAGAGAGAAAGTGGTGGGAAAGTTATTTCCCAGGGTACCCAGCTGGCTGCGGCAGTGTCTTCGGGCTTGGAACAATGCTTGGAAGGGAAGATGGGGAAAAAATAGACTGGGATGACGGTGTTCAGACTCATCCAAGCAGCAGCAGTGCATAGTTTGTGGTGGAAATATCCTGGAGTTATTTCCTACAGAAATCTGGTTTAAGTTAGGCAGCCGCACCAGCAGGCTGAGATCTTCACAGCTCCGAGTTCCTTTGCTGGACTTTCATTCATTTACCACCAGCTTTTCTGCTACAGGCTTTGCTTTTCCCAAAGGAGATCTATTGGCCTCCTCCCTGGTTGGTTTTCCAAGGGATGTTCCCAAAAATGCATCTGCTGCTGGCTGGGATTTCATCCACGGGAGGACACCGTGGGACTTCTCATCAGGACACGGGGCTGGAGTCTCCCAAGACTTTGCTCCTACCATCCCTTGTACCTCTATGTTGAGGATTCAGGAACGAGGCAGGGACTGTGCCAGAGATTTTGGTGGCTGCAGTTGGGTGGGGTGAAGCTCACAGAGAGGGTTTGCCCAGCAGCAATGGGGACATGCATGGCTGGGACCTCTCCATGCCAACAGAGTGACAAGAAAAAGCAAATGGAGAGCTGAGCCTGGGTGCTGAGCTCCAAGGACTCTCAGTGTTTTTCTAGGGAAGGCAAGAACTCAGTTCCCATTTGTCAGCACTTCTAACATCTGCGAGGATGTGACCCATATCCACTAGGTGCTTTTTGAATAATTCAAGCCTTACAGACCACCTTCATGCTTGATAAGAATTGCACATGCGGAAGCACCAGCGTTTTTTCCCATTGCACCTTCATGCATGTTGTTAAGCTTAGACACCACCCTCTGTAGCTCCATCAGGTCCTACTCATAACACCATGCCCTAAATTGTGAGCTTTAAACAGCTCTGCTTTGCCCAGACAGCAACAGCATCATCTGAAAAGCCGTCCTCTTCGAAGCATCTGGAAGCTGAATGCACAGAAGTTGGTCAGTCAAAAACCACAAGTCATTTTTATCCACCACCAGAAACTTCTGTGTTTATTTCTGTAGTTACAGCAACCCCAAACGAAGATCTCTATGGCTTAAAAAGAATGTCTGAGAAAATTGTCAATGAGTCTGAGAGAAAAAAAGGATGCAGGTCTTCATGCAACGAAGGGCTAGAGGACCACCACCTGCTCTGTGCTGGTGCTCCTCCTGTGTCACTTTGTTTTGGTCAGGATCAAGACAAGATTTGGGGCTAAATTCTCCAAATCTGTGATTCTGTGAAATCCTTCTACCCACCATCCCAAAGTAAGCCCTCCCTTATCTGTGCTGGGTCATCTCCATGCGTGCACAGAGGGAGTGAGGACCAGCTTACAGATTCGTGCAAACCCAGCCAGCAAGCACATACCAGCCTATGACTGATTTGTATCAGTTTTGCTTGCGTGGTTAAACAAGTTTGAATCATAAACCAAATTGTTTATTAAACTAATTTAGCTAAAATGTGCAACCTCTGGAAGCAGCCTGGTGCTGTTTCCCCCCACCCTCCATCCCTTCCTACAAGCCTGATGCTCACAGTGGGGGAATCCAACGCTCCAGCTGCTGAGATTTCCAAATCCACACATAAAACTTTATATTGCTCTGTTTCTGTTTATCATTTCCATAAGCCATCCTGGTAGGAATTGCACATTCCTTGTTGCTAATTTTAACAGAGGGAAGGATCACACAGATCCCCAGGCTGCCTTCAGGAATGCTCCTATGGAATCTCCAGCAGGTTTTCCCCCCAGAGCGTTGTGTGTGCACCAGGTGACTCTTCCTGAGACTTGAACATGGTGTTTTGTTGAGTCCTTGAGCTCACTTTGGGGTTTTGGGGTGGTTTTTTTTGTCTTTGTTGGTGGGTGAGCAAGCAGTTGGTACAGCCTCGTTGAACTTGAGGTTGCTGTTGACTCAAGGTGACCAGGCAAAGGCGGCCTCATCACTCTGGCTTCTTCCTTGAGTGTCTGGTTGCAACCACCAGTTTTGGATTGGGATTGTGAAGTTTTGCACTCACACTGGGTTGGTGCAGCCAAGGCTGGTTGGGGAGGAAAAGATGCAAGATGCCCCTTTGCTTTTCTACAACATTGCGCTATCGAGACCAGAGAGGGACAGGCTTCCCATTGGCACCAAGTCACACTTCCAGCTCTGGAATAAGATTCAGTTGCAGGAACTCTCCCAAAACTCAAGTGAAAATCCCCAGCTTGTTGCCACCACCTCTGCCTTGGCAGGTGGGGTGTCCACAAAGAGCTGCCGTGCCCTCTGCTCCAAGGTGTGAATGCATTTCTTTAAGCTAGAGCAAATATTTGGGGAAAACAAAAAATGAAGGAAGAGTTGTCCCCACCCCCTGGGCTCCATTTAAGCCACAGCAGTGGTGACCAACCCCCTGCAGCAGTTAACAAACCTCATCACTAAAAACATCCTCCTCATTACCACTTTCAATTTGCTCACCACCCCGTTTTTGCCTCTGGATCCCTCAGCCATATTTCTTTTCCCCGTGGAGGGAGGGAGCCTATGAGGTGGAATAATCCCTTCCTACCCTTCAGGAGAGAAATGAAGCTCCCAGAGATTCATTCCAATCATTTTCCTTGCTCTGCCCTGAATTGTGGCCAATTTTGCAGCTCCCCCCCCCGCNCACACCATGGGGCTGTTCCTTGCTGCTTCTAGTTGATATTCCCCCAATTATTCACCCCCCCAAAAAGCAGATTCATGTCCTGGCAGAGTCATTAGGCTGAGCACACACTCTTTGGTTACTATCATCTTACCAGGGCATACTGGGGTGTTAAAACTGAGGACAGATCTTACCAAAACCTGGCAGACCTTGTGAGTAAAACCTTCTACAGCCAAAGCACAAAGAAAATCTGCCCCCCCTCCAAAAAAACCCCCATCATGTCTATAACATCTGAGCCTATCAGCTGGTTCATCCTTCTTTAGATGCTGAAGCCACTTTGAATTACCCAGACAGCACAGAGGACCCACAAACACTCTTTTTAAAAAGCACCCATGGGGGGTGCTCCTGGTGCTGGGAGTCCCCAGGGAGGGGAGCTCGGGGAGGGGCTGGTTGGCTGAAATCACGTCAGGAGCTTCTGGCATCCCCAAGAAACCAGAACAGATTTGACACCGTGGGAGCCAAGCCCCCTTGGCACATCCCAGCCAAGAGCTTGGCACTGCCTTTAAATAGGTCAAGAGAGACAGAAATTTCTAAATTCAACTGGGAAACAGGCTGGAGGGTTTAAATTTACACTTTAGGGCATAAATCCCTTGCTTTGTACCAAAAAAAAGGGAGTTTTCCACCCTCCACCCCCCCACGTTACCCAAGGATGGTGGCAAAACCCCATCATTGGAGACCTTCCCCTGTGTTAATCACCAGGGCAGCCAGCAACCCTTTGGACCCACAAGCCCTCCTGCAGCCCAGCGAGTGCCACTCACCTTTCCTTCTGCCTTTCTTTATTTTGCATTTCACCCCCTCTTTCCCCTCCTCTTTCCCTTGCTGGCACAAAGCCCTCAGCTCCTATTTTTATCAGTAGGGATTGGATCTGCCATGAAAGCCACCGCATGGGACCTCATGGGAGCAACACCACAACCCCCCAAAAAATGGGAAAGGGAAAAATAAACATACATATCACCAGCCAGCTGGTGGGGGGGGGGACACGACACTGGTTCTCACGGGGGTGGGAAAAGCCAAACCTGGGCTGTGCCAGTTGCATGCCAAGAGGGATATTTTCCCTGCTTGCTTATTATTATGGATTTAAATCAGTGCCTTCACAATGAAAAACGAGCCCCCAGTGATGCAGAGCCTGGTGATTTACAGGGACTCTGCTCCAACAAGGGCTTTCTGCTTGCCCAGGCTTGGAGGGTGTGGTGGAAAGGGGTTGGGTTTTGTTTTTTGGGGTGGGGGGTCAAGGACGAGAGGAGCACAAGCTGGCAGGAGGATTGGAAACAGATGCTGCTGGTGTTCATGGGACCCTGATCCCTGTAGCCCCTAGCAGATGGTCTCAACCCCATGCATCCCTGGGGAACCTCAGAAATCATCCCCCAGTGACCACCCTCTCACCCATGTGGGAGATATTTGGAGTAGAGTTGGGGAAAGGCTCTGGGCATGGGTTTATTCTGCTGAGCTGGGTTTATTCTGGCTGGATATAGAGTTAATTGGAAAAAGGCTTGGGTGAAACAACGTGGTGGTGGAGGGGTTGGCAGGAGCTGCCATCCCATCCCGATCCCGAATAGGGATTCCCCCTCCAGAGCCTGTGTGGTCCTTCTAAGCTGGGCATCAAAGTTTGGGAAACAGATTTGCATTTGGAGAAACTGAGGCAGGGAGGGTGAAAGAGGCTGAGACTCAGCTTCTGCCTCTGAAACCTGCACCATGGGACTCCTGTCAACCCCTCCTGCCCTTTTAGACCGGCAGCAAAACCCTTTCCTGTTGCTGAATCCCCCTGACTGATTTTTTTAGTTCATTTAGGAAAGCATTCGCTCCCCTTGAGCGGAGCCCCAGGCATGAGGGCAGCGATGCCATCACCAGCGCAAAGCCATGGCTGGGATTTTTGCAGAAGCAACAAGGATGAGGAAGGAGAGGAACATAAAAACCTCAAAGACAAACCCCAGTGTGGGGGATTTTTCCTTTTAATTTTCCTTGGAGCGCCTACTCCCTGAGATGACGATTTCCACCCTCCAAAAGAAATCCCTTCCCCTGCCAGGGGTTGAACTCAATGGCACTTTTCTCTCTCCTTCATCCCTCCCAGCCCACGCAGCTGCCCGCACCCAGCTCCCTGTGAGCCCCAGGGCTGGTTGGGTTTGGGCTCAGGGCCCCAGGCTTGCTGGTGGTCTGGGGTGGGTACGCTGGTGGTCTGCACAGAGCCAACGAGTTGCACGGCTCTGGCTTCATCTTGTCATTTCCAGCTGGTAAATGTCATTAATTGAAGCTGAAAATACATGGCACCATTCCTGTGATGCCTTTTCCACTGTGCTGGAGCAGGAGGAGGTGGGAGGAATGGAGACAAGGGTGACCCTGGGGTAGAAGGAGCAGTGGGAGATGGTGGGATGCCAGGAAGGGTGAAGGAGAAGGGATGGGAGGGAGAGGAGGGTGTGGGAAAGGCAGTTAAAGAAACAGCACAGAGCTGGGCTGGGGCATGGAGGTGGAGTCGGTGGGTCTCATCACTTGGGGTTCATCAAGGACAGTTTGAGCTGGGTGTGTGCGTGTGTGAGGAATGAGGACACCCCAGGTTTTCCCGCACAGATTGTGCTGTCTTATGGAAGAAATAAGCTCAGGTCAGTATGGACAGGACTGCAAGTGTCCTGCCCCACCCCAAACCCCAAAAGGATGCTGAAGGCCAAGAGCAGGATGCAGCTTCTTGGGGACTATCCCTACCCCAGGGATGCAGCATTCTGGGGACCATCCCCACCCAGGAATGCAGCATTTTGGGAAGCACCCACACACCAGGGATGCAGCGTTTTGGGGAGCATCCCTGGCCCTGGGATCCCCACGAGGCAGCTGGGTGCTGGCAACCACACAGCCCCTCCCAGCAGCCGGTTTTTGGCCCCGGTTGCTGCCTCCCCGCCGGAGAAGCCTGGCACAATAGCTCATTGTGGGGCCAGCTTTCAAGCGAGGCCAGGGAACGGCAGCTCTCGCCGGCGTGGGGGAAAAGGCCGCTGGAGGAGCCGGAAAGTTGCTGTTGGACGGTGTTCAGAGGCCTCGGCGCAGCGGGAGGGAGCCGGCCACGGAAAGCAAACAGCGCAGGGAGCGGAAAGTGCTGACTCCGAAAGGCAGCCCTGGCACCCCCAGCACCACCCGCAGCAGCACCACCCTGGGCATGGCGAACCCCGGGGAGAAGGGGGGGTATAAATAGGGCCTGAGTGTCTAAATTCTTTCCAGCAGCCCGAAATCTCCAGTTATTCTTGGTGCAAGGCTCCAGAGCAGCGTGTGAGCGAGGGTGTGCGTGCAGATGCACGTGGGTGCATGTGGCTGCATGCCCTCCATCCCCAAGGGAAGGGGCGCAGCTCATCACTCTGCCACCTCAGCAACCCAGTGTGCCTTCCCACGCCCCTCCATGTCCATCCTTCCGCTGCTTTCCCTTGTTTTCCCATTTGCCCCCCCTTTCACTGCCCCCTTCCACCTCACTCGTTCTGTCTCAGAGCTTTCTAGAGAGCCCTTCCCTTCGCTTAGTCTTCAGTAATCTCAGTTCCTGTTTCAATCTCTCTTTATTTCCCTCAAGTGCCAGTTTAGATGTCTCATTTCAAGACACCGACCTGAAAAAGACCCGTTGCTTTTTGGACTCTATTTAGAAGCAGCGTTTGTGGCTGCTTTCAGGCATGCAAACCAGCCCCACTCTGTCTCCCCCATCCCACAAGTGCCATCCCCCAGCCCCAAGCTACCTCCTGCTCCACTGCGCTGCTGGATGCATACACTCTTGAACACATATATGCCAGAGTCTGGAAAAAAAACACTGCTTAGTGCTCCAGCTTTGTTTAAATCACATGCCTGAGCGGCCACAAAACAGCACCTGGGGCCAACAAGCTGTGCAAAATCCTCCTAAAGGTGCAATTCCACGTCACGGGCAGGTTTTTCCTCCTGGGTAGCTCATCCATTTCCGGTGAAGCTGAATTTTGATGTTCTTTTATTAACAGCTTGGCTTGCAACACACAGGGACAGCTTTTGGGGGTGATGAGCTGTGGCAGCAATGCTTTTCCTGCAGGAAGAGCTCCGATTCCCTCCCTAGATTCCCTACGCAGGTTATTGCACTAGATGCTGGAGATCCAGGGGAATGAAGGAGGGAGAAATTTGCTTCGTTCACCAACCTCAGTGTTTCCTCTGGGGGAGCAGGTCGGTGGGGTGCTCGGCTGCCCGGGGCCGTTGGCTGCTGGCCTTCATTTCCATAGCGGGTACCCCAGGTGCATGGGGGCTTCCCCCAGCAGGCCACCAGCTGGTATTTTTAGTCCAAGCGTTAGAGCAATCGTTTGCTAGGAGAGGGAGGGGGGGGGATATGCTGGGTGCCAGCGACTCGGTTTCCCCTTCAGTTTTTAATTCCTCCCCATCCCTCTCCACTTGTGAGGCCCAGCAGCATCCTCCCATTTCACTAAGGGCTGCGTGCTCCCCTTCTACAAAACGGGGTGGTGGGGCAAAACCCCCTCAAAGAGCTGGGGCACCATCACCCCTTTGGTTTTTAGCTGCTCTCTTCCTTCCCTCCCCCTTACTCCGAAAAGCCTCTGGTGTGTAGTGGCTGCACAGAGACTTGAAAGCAGCGGATGGGAAAGGAGCTGTGCTTGCTGTTTATTTACCCGGGGCGGCCGGGCTCTGCCGAGCACGAGGCCACGCTGCCTGCGCCGGCAGCTCCAGCTGCGATGAAAAGAGCTACGGCAAGATCAAGGTCCCACGGTGGCTCAGCCGGCAGTGAAGGCGGGTTCCTGCTTGGAGCTCTGTGTCTCCAAGCCAGGGATGGAGCAGGTTTGGCACTTGCCTGGCTGACACCCTGCATCCCACGCCCGCCCCCCCCTCCCCATTTTGAGGTCTCACCCAGCCCCTCCACCAGACCCTGGTGGCATTAAGCTGGGAGGTTAGATGAACTTTTAAAGCATGTGGGTGGCCCACAGGACCATGCTACAGCTGCAGTCACTAGGTTGGAAAAGACCATTGAGATAATCAAGTCCAACCATTCCTGTCCTATGCTAAACCATATCCCTGAGCACCTCATCTACCCATCTGTTAATTACATCCAGGGTCCGGTGACTCAGCCCCCTCCCTGCGCAGCCTGAGGACCATCGTGATGATGCTCCACCCCTTGGCCTCCAGTCCTTCCTCAGGACTTCTTGCTTCCTGCCTGGCTGCAAGCTGAGTTACTATAAAAGGAGTAACTCTAAATATTTCTTCTCCTGGCTGCATCCTCTTTGCTCTGATGACTTGTACCACCCTTGTTGGTAGTCAAGAAATCTGAATGGCGTGTTTCTTCTAACCCACTTCATGCTGATTCCAGCAAACCAGCGTCAACAATATTGTCCTCTGGGAATTTCCCATCATGCAAACTCACCAGCCCTATGAATAAGTGTCGGCTCCTGGACCATGAACTTCTACAAGATGTTGCCCTTATTAATCAGCACTTCCAGACCGACATGCTAACAGGCACCAATCAAAGGTCCTGTCCAATTAGGCACAACACAGATTTCCTCCTGGCTTGATGAGGACGAGGAGATACTCGAGCCAGCATGAACCTTGCTGGGGAAAGAAGGAATGTATAAAAATCAAGGTATGTTTCAAAGATCTGAAGCACAACGATCTGATTTGACCTATTAGGAGCCTGGAGGCAGACTTCTCCTCTTGATGGACTCGAGTAGGACAGCAGATGCCCAGCAGCATCTTCACACTTGCAGCAAGGGCGAGCTGGTGGCCACATTTGCTCACCGGCTACACCTATTTCACAAGACCCTGCAGAAGAAAATACTGCTACAAAAATCATTCTGGGTGGGAAACCACAGGTATCCCAAGCACCCCAGTGATGATTCAGGATGAAAAGCTCTTTCTGAAACCCTAGAATCGCCCCCTGTGATGGCAACGTGGGTGCAGCATCACCCTCCTCCACCCCGCTGATGCCAGCCAGATCCTTCTTGCCTATAACCCCCGAATTTTTCTTTGTTTGACAACAAAGAAAAAGTATATACAAATATATATACAAAGTTGCTTTTAAGGGATTTTAAAGTCTTTAAGGGATTTTAAAGTCTTGTTTTTCCACTTTGCCCCCCTCTCCCCAAATTTAAAGGCAATGAATAAGCACAGTGACGCTGAGAGTTATGAATTATTATTTTCTTTTTTTTTCCTTTTTTCTTTTAATTTCACATGGTTTAAAATACGATATGAAATAAGGCTACAGTATATAAAAAACCTCTCCAGCAAAATGATGTGCCAGCATCAGCAATTAAAACAAAACCAAATCCCCTCCTCCTTTAAAGAATTCAATGCAGGAGGGACTTGGGGGGGTTTTGGTTTTTTTTGTTGTTTTGTTTTGTTGTTTGTTTTTTCTTTTTAAATCCTTTTTAAAAAAAAAAAACAACAAAAAAGAACAAAACCAAACCGAAACACAACGCACAGACACACACACACATCGCTACATCTGTAAGCTACCTCAGCTCAGTTGTTTGTTGGTTTGTTGTTTGGTTTTTATTTTTTTTTTAAAAAGCACCTGCTTTTTTCTTTTTTTTTTTTTTTTTCTTTTAATTTCTTTTTTAAAATTTT
>VZTU01025486.1:5906-46001 GCA_013400835.1 Zapornia atra | reverse complement strand
AACCCCCGGTTAAAAAAAAAACAAAACCAAAAAAAACCTTTTTTTTTTTTTTCTTTTTTTCTCCTTTTTTTTTTTTTTTTTTTTTCCTTTTTTTTTCGTTTTTTTTTTTTAAACTGAGGCAGTTAAATTCCGGAGATATTCCATTATAACATATATGTATACATAGATTTATCATTTATTTAAACCTCTTTGGAATGTAGACAACAGCTCACGGGATGTTATATAGACCCTACCAGAGAGCAGAGCATGCCAAGGCATCCAAATTTCGCGACGTTAACGAAGAAGAAGCAATCAAGCCCTTAAGCTTCATGGAAAACCCCCTCCAGAAGAGCAAGAGTCAGAAGGTGAAGACTTTTCCCACGGCATCTGGATTTATCGGGGCTTAAAGGGACCTTTTTGGAGTAGGGGTTGGGTTGGAAAGAGGCGAGAAGGTTACATCTTACAGTATCGTCTATGTCCATGGGTTATGGTCATCCTATGTGCAGAGACAGAGAGATGGAGGCAGCAGAAAAAGTGCTTGCATTTTTCAGGAGGGTTTGGGGGGTGGGGGGTGTGTTTCTCCCCCCCTCCCTGTTTACTGAGGTTTCAAATACCGAGTGCCGAGGGCATGGAGAGCTGTTTGTAAGAGCTAAGCTCCCAAGGTAGGGTTAGGGCTCTGCCGAGGCGGCGAAGAGGACATGGAGAACAGCAGATGACAAGGAAAACATGAAAAATAATATCCAAAAAACACCCCCCCCCCCCAAATCACCAAACGCACCTGAGACATTCCAAACCTGGATGAAATTACCCAGCTTCCCAAAGCCATGTGTATCTGCTGAGGGGGAAGCTCATTCCCATGCAGAGCAACAGGCACAGGAGAGATTCTCATCCTCCAGCAGATCTCCACCATTCCTTTTAAAAACCCTTCCTGGTCTAACACATGTGAGTAGGTGAACCCAGTTTTCATGACCTCGAGGAAGAGGAGGGCAGAGGGTTTGGGGTCCAGCACGCCTGGTTCAGCACACCCCTTGCCTAAAGTCAACAGGCAATTAAAAAGCAGAAAAAAAAGTTTAAAAAGAAAGAAACTAAAAAAACCCACAAATCTGCAAATTTCCAGTGTATAAACAGCACACAGCCTTCTCTGGGATGGTCTCTAGAATGGGAATAAAAAGCAAAGGAAAATAAAATAAAGATGAACCCCACGTCCCTAGGACTGTGCTGCCCTTTTCCCACTGCACGTGCACACAAGCTGGGATGAGAAATGAGCCGTGAGAAATGATGGAGAAGCTCCAGCCAGGGGCTACTTTCAAAAGAAACCGAGCTGCTTTCCACGACTCGCCCTTTCTAACCTTTGAACCATCTTCCCGAAATCACTGGGAACACACAGGTTTGGCTTGGAAACCTGGGGATGGCAAAGTGGACGAGGGATGTAGCCTGGCAGAAGGATGGGGTTGGTACCCAAACCTATGGTTCCTTCTGTTGGAGGGAAATTTTATCCCTGTCCTCCGCTTAAAAAAAGGCACTTCAGCTGCAGTGGAGCATCCGAGCAAAGGAGGAGACATGTCCTAGGCCACAGCATGGTGCTGAAGGCAGGAGATAGGCACCTGGCCTCACCCACCATACCTGTTCTCCTCCCCAGCTCATCCAAGCTGCTTTCTCCCACGCACCGTTATCTGCCCAAGGAGATGAGCTGAAGCTGAACTTCCCAGTGGGCAGCTTCCCTTTCCTCTTTTCCCCTTCCTTCCATCCCCTTTTCCTTCCTTTCTATCCATCCCACTCTTTCCTTTCCCCAAGCTCAGTGGGATGATGTGCAGCCCCGACCCCACGTAACAGCCGAACTAATAACCTCCCTTACCAAAGCCACCATCTGCTTCCATCCCCTCGGCTGCAACTCTCTCTCCACCCACTCCTTTACCCTCTGCCATCCCATTTGTTGTTTTATCTTGAGCACACAGCAATTTTGAGACTTAATTACCCCAAAATAACCAATTGGGGATACAGAGGAAGCGGAGGAGAGCCCAGCCTCACCCTGCCATGGGGCTGAGCTCCCCATCCAACGCTGCCCCTGCACGGGGTGGGTTACATGCCGAAATATTTTGGCTCTTTGCATCCCACCGACCTGATACATCAGCAGGGATTGCCCAGCGAGCATCTCTGGAAAGCCTCTCCCCACCTCACCCCCCACTACTGTCTCACAGTGCCTCTGTAATAACGCAACTACCTAAAAACACACAGACGGACAAACAACACAAAAAGAAGGTACTTTTGGTTCAAACGCGTAATACTGTCTTTAAAAAGAAAGCAGCCAGTGGCTCTGAGGGGAGGAAGACCCCATTTGGCAGGCAGATCCGCACAGATGAAGCTTCAGGGTCGTATCCAGACATGGAAACACTGCCTGATCCTCTAACACCAAACCCAAACCTCAGTCTGCTCAGAGTACCCCAGGAAGCACTCGGCGTGGCAGGATTTACCCCTCTGACTGTAAACCGGTTGCAAAAGGCTGGGAGGATGGAGGGAGTAGCTTTCCCCCTCTCCCCAGGACCGATCCTGCAAAGCACCTCAGGCAAACACACAAGACCTCTCGTTTAACCCGGCGCCACCGGTCATATGCTTCGTGTTACTCACACCCTGACGGGCTTTGCAGGATCGGGCTTACAAGAAGTAGTAAAGAACCCATTTGCAAGGACAATTTCCTTTCCGTGTGTGCCCAGGCTGGATAAAACAGACAGCAATAAAGACAGAGCTGGTCAAAACAGGAAGGAAAAAAACATTTCCCTTTGGTTTTTTTGACTTTTTTCCTGATTTTTTTTTTCTCCCCCATCCCAATCAACTCATATAGTTTCCATTTACAACATTCAAAACATGGGAATTTCTCCCCTTTCCCCTCCAAAAACAACCAGACAACCCCACATCCCAACCAACCAAACCCAAAGCACCAAAGAATTCCTTGAGCAAAAGCAAAAAAAGACCCAAAAAATACATTTTTTCCCCTCAAATCTTGATGCATTCTGTGTGCAGAAATGCAGCCATAGGAAAGTTCAACCAGCTTTACCAGTAAACGGCAGAGCAAAGCGAGTGGGACTGGAAGCAAGAGCAGCACACCCAGCCAGCATCACTAGGAGTTAATTTTCCTTCACATATAAGTCGGAGATATCAAGTCGTAGAGCTACACTTTTCCAGTGAGGTCCACATAAACTCCTTATTTTGGGGGGTTTTTAGGGGGTTTTGGGGTTGGGGGGCTTTTTCCNAAAAAAAAAGAAAAAATACTGGCACAAAATTTAATAAAATAAAACTTTTAACAAATTTTAAAATAGAAAGTAAAAAAAAATAGTCTTGATCCCTCCTAGCAAACATTCTGTCTTTCGTAGAGAAGACGACAACAGACAGAAAGGTGATGGAACAAGAACAAGAACAGGTTCTTGTGTTGGGTCTAGGGGTTTTTTTCCCCCTATATTGCCCCTCCCCAAAGCAGGAATGTTCAGCCACTTTGCCTTTCCCTCTCCCCCCAAAAAAGGAAGCTTCAAATCCTCAGGAATACTGTCACTTCCTGAGCTGTCACGTTTGTAGCACAAAGGCTGTAGGGATCCATGCCATAATACTTTTTCTAACCAGCAAGGGATGGGGAGGGGTGTTCTGTTTGGTTGTTTGGGAGGGGTTTTTTTAGTGAGCTACATTGAGGCTACATTCTGGCTTTCTTAAAACTCAGAATTTCACCCCTCCCCCCCAATAAAAAGCCTGTCTTGGGAGTTTTCAGGATTTTCAGGAAAAAACAAAACAAATAAAAAAATAAGCCCATCCTTCTCTGAAACAAACTTCTAGGTTTCAGCCAAAAGTCTGCCTCTTCTGCCACCCTCTCTCCCAACATCCTCAAAGCATCAAATCTGAGTTGCTCCTTAAAAAAATAAAATAATAAAATAAAAAAAAAAAGACAGAAAAAAAAAAAAAACTTTAAAAAAAGAATCAACAGAAAATGTCCCATCTCTCTCTCCAATATGACATGGGGGTCATCCTCCACCCCAGTCGTGGGCATCTTCACTCATCGGCATCCGGCTTGACGTCCAGCATGGCGTGGAGCTCCTCGGGCGTGTAGCCCAGCAGGCTTTGCAGGTCGCAGACGAAGCGGTAGACGTAGCGTTTCCCAGCTGTCTTGTGGATGATGTTCTTGTCGTAGTAGTAGCGCAAACCGCGGCTCAGCTTCTCGTAGTTCATCTTGGGCTTGTTTTTCCTCTTGCCCCATCGTCTGGCCACCTGGGAGAAGGGTGAGGAGGAGTCAAGGAGGGGCTTTCCTTGTCTTTAAGATGGGTGGCGAGCATTAAAGTTTGGGAAACATGGTCTTATGTGACTCTATGGGGATTTGGTAAGTCAGGGAAGGGAACAAATGTCCCATCTGTTCCCCAAAATCGGTGGGAAGACCCCCCCCCTCTTACCTGTACACATCCTACTCAAAGAACTTGGGCAATTCACCTCTCTCTAGGGTGTTGCAGCTACTTTCCACCAACTCTGGGGACAAATTACTGATTCCTAGGTCCTACTGCAGCCTGATTTTTAACATTGTTTTTAAATTGGAGTTGGGCTCTAATTTATTGGTTTTCCCTCCAGACACCCAAGAGCTGAACAACATGACTGCCCACATCTCAACCCCGAGATTGGCTCCACACCAATATTTCAGCAGTGTTTGAGCTGAGCACTTAATTCCAGGGCACTGTACCTCGTCTGGGTCAGAAAGTTTGAATTCCCAGCCGTCGCCTGTCCAGCTGATGAAGGACTGACAGGACTTGTCAGTGAGCAGTTCCAGGAGGAATTGCCAAAGCTGGATGGGTCCACTGCCTAGAAAGACAAAGGAAATGTGAGACATCAATGCCAGGAAGAGCACAGTCGCTTATATCCTGGGGAGGGGGGTGGAATTCACATGCACACTGAAAAAAAACCCAAAACCTTCTACTAACAACAACAAAAAAATAGCATCAGCAGCCACAGGGCAAGATCTGAGTTGAGAGGACAGCTTGAGAGTTAAAACCTGCAGATAGAAGAGCTTCCTATTTGCAATAAGAGCTGAATATTCATGCACTGGAATGCTTCACTCCGAGTTACATAAATAGGATTATTTTTCTGGCATCCAAACAGCAAGGAGTCATTGTCTTGGCACAAGAGCACCACCGTTTTCTCCGTGCCAAAAAGCTCCCGGCCATCGCATGAACTCCAGCAGACTCCCTCTTCCCGACCTTGACTCTTTACTCCGTCGCTGTTTACTGAGATAAGGGGGAACCCAGGTATGAAAATTATTTTGGCCTCTTTCCAAGGCGTGTTGCTGCAGGAATGGGCCACGCCGGCTCACAGAGCTGGAGCGTGGGGAAGGCAGGGGCTGACTGACTTGGCAGGCGGATCTCGCCAACTCAGGACCAGTGGATCTCCCCATCACAACCTTGGCATGGTCTTAGCAAAGCCCTAAGCAAGACCTGGTAGCCCTAATCCAGCCAGAGAGGCACGAGGTGGCATGCAGCATCCTGTGCTATGTACATTCAGCCTCTCCATCTTTCCCCCAGGGTGTTAATTTTGGGCAACAGCAATTTGCTTCGGGGTCCCAAGGCCAACACATCTAACCTGCGGTACCTGGTGCATCCCATGGAGAGCCTGCGGCTCCACAGCCAGGCTTTGGCTGGATTTATGGTGTACATAGTGCGATTTCGAAATATTTATCTCTTCTTTGTGCTCATGTCCCAATGAAAGGTAGAGGAGAAGCCCTCAAGCCAAAACCTCTTTGATGAGCAATTTCCAAATGCGGCCGCACCCAAAATATTGCACTTAGCTCCAGGCAACGTGTTTCAGGAGAGATTTTACGATGTTTTAAATGCAGCATAGAATATATCACTAATAATATCAATGACAATAATGATAATAATAATAATAATCAGAGACAGAGGTTAGAGGAAATGATTTATCGCACAAAAGATCTGCATGGACTGGATTGGGATGGCAGGCTGGGGTAAACCCGCCTCCTGACAGCAATGAGGATGAGCTTCAAGCAGGGAAAAACCGAGTTACGTACTCAGGAAAAGGGATGGAGAGCAGCCTGTTTCCAGGCATGACAATGAAGGCTGTCAGAAGTGGGACTGAGGGATAACCCGCCGAGGGAACACAGGGCTGTTCCCCCTCTTCCACAAGGTTTAAAATGACTCAAAAGCAGACAAGCTGCTGGGGAGGAGGAAATGAGAAAGCTGGCTGCAGGACAGGGAAATTGTTGCGCCCCATCCAGCCCCCGTCCAAAACGTTCCCCTCCTGTTATCCCTAAGGAATCGCTCCAAGATTTTTGCAGGGACAGGGTCCTTTGCCAAGCCCTGGGGGTTATTGCACAGCCGTGGGTAGGACAAAGCAGAGAGCTCACAGCAGCTCTCTTGTTTGTAAATGGGAAGTTCGACACTCGGAGGGGAAAGGCTCCAGCTCATCATCCTCAACAGGAGCTTGCCAGAATGCTGACTCCATGACCACGCTCTCCGGTAGGGATGGAGTTGGGTTCTCCACGCCAAAACAAGGGAGGAAATTCAAATGACGCCTTCGCCTCTCATCCGAAAGGGAAGAGCCAAAATCCTGGCCTGAAATGCCACCACATCTCAAAAACGTAGACCTATTTATAGCCCTGAGTTTTAAATACAGAGAAAACATTGGGCAAAAAGGTTATTTCGGCTGCCTCAGGTCCTCAGTGAGGAATTGCAGGTGAATACACATAGGGCCAGTTTCTCTTGGCCTGTCTCTTGGCCCAGCCTACCCTTGGCTTCACACCAATTCCCTACACCCATACAGCAAACAGCCCAAATTGGGTTAGCAGAGGACCCGTCCTAGGAGACAAGACTGAAGGAAGACCAGGTTTATCACCTCACATTGGTTCCTTTCCTGCTCAATCAAAGAACAACAATCAATTTTTATTCCTTACCCAAAATAAAATGGATGGAAACCCATCACCTAGTGTTCTCAGATAAGAAGCTGCCCTCAAAATCCCCCTGGGCCACCCTGGTTATGCAGGAGCCTTTTCAAGGTCTAAGCATCATTAACCCCGAGCCAAGCGCCTGCTCGGTGCTCACAGCTCAGCTGCCAGCTGGCATGGAGAGGTGTTGGGAAACCCAGTAACTTCTCATCCTCTCTCCAGCAAGCAAGGTAGGACTCTGGCCACAGCATCAAGTGCCATTCTGCTGGGTATTTTGGGATTTTGAAGGAAGCAGTGTCATCCTTGGAACAGGGATTCCCAGGGTCTATTCCGAGCTGCCTGTGGGACAAGCGTAAAACCCCAAATTCTTCTGTGTTGGACAAGCAATTATGTCAAGAATGTGTTTACTGCAGGGCTTGCAGGCATGTCTGAGCTCCTATAAACATACGCCCTGCCAGAGGCGAAGGCAGTGGAGGCCCTGCACGATGGAGGCATCATTGCTGCCGTGCGATGCTGAAATGTCAGTGAGGCGGGTGAGGTGGCAGGAACCAAAGCCCCGCATGCCCGAAGACAGCTCTGGGGACATGGCAGGGCAGGAAGGTGAAACTATATGGGAAGGGGTGCTGGAGGTCTGTGCATCATCTGGTGGGAGGGGGATAACAGCTGTAATTAGTGCTGGGAGGGGTATCTTCCGAAATGAGCTGCTTTTGCCCGCTCTGCAGACCAGCAAGGAGCAGGGAGTTCTTCTTCCCAATACCTACAAGGATTTCAGGGTGACCTTGGCTCATGCAGAGATGCCACCTCCCGCACATCACGTCCCCAAAAGCTAGCAGGGCAAGCATGAAGCTGCCGGGCTTGTCTCCGCACCCCAAACACTCCGCCCCCACAGGAGCTGGGAGCAGCGCCCATTTTCCATCCCTTCTGCTTCAACCCTTCCGCTCGTCCCCAGCCGGGACTGGAAATCCCCACTGTGACGCCCGGTCCAGATCACTTCATGGTACAAGCACGCAGAGTCCCCACTGCCTGCCCCAAGGCTGGACTAGCTCAGTGGGTGTACCCCACACGTGACCTCGGTCATCTCCAAAAACAATCCCCACTGGAGTGTTCTTGCAGCCTTTTTTTGGATGCAGCCAACAAGCGTGGGGTGGAGGGGCGCACGCCACTTTTCATGACGCCAGTCCCACCACACAAATCCTGGCTCTTCCCAGAGCAAGCCCGGCCCTGGCTGGCAAACAGGGGCAGCCCCCGCTCCCCAAAAGACAAGGCAAGGACTCAGAGGGTGGTGGGATATCCTCCCGCCCCGCCACGACCTCCAGCACCCGCGGAGGCTGCTAAGAATAGTGTCCGCCGGAGGGGCTCGCTCACCCGTTGGGGCCACAATGGGGGCCCTGTCTGGCCTTGGTGGCACTGAACAGGGTCCTTCAGTGGAGAAGTGTCACACCGTAGGAATTCTCCCACGTCAGCGGGAAAATATGCTTCTAAAGCTGGGTAACGGCTGGCTGCTACAGTGGGAATGGCTGGCTTGAGAGGGTCCTCCAATGGCACCCATGGGCGTCCCTGCAGCAAAGGGTTTGGTGTCACGCCATCCCTGTGCCAGGCTTCCTTGGTCAGGACTGGAAGTTCCCTACCACTTTCCTACCCAGTTGCTCTGGTGGGATTTGAAACTAAAATATGCATGATGGTTGCTTTCACTGGTACTAATGATGATGGTACCACCTGGCTTGGGGCTCACAGGCGTCTGCACTGTACCCAGGGCTTGAAACACGTCATCCACACTCCGTCTCGAGACGGTTTCACACCCTGCACCCCTCTCAACGGCCTTTGTTTTGTTTTCCTTCTTTCAAACAACAAGAAGAAAGAAAAAATCCTACTTTAAAAAAAGCTGCACACCTATGCTTTTCGTTCTGTGGTTTGTGGTTCCAACCAAACAAAACAATTGGGCATAGCAACAGCTCCAAAACAGCCTTTGCCTTGCTCATGTGCCTGCCCTCCCTGAGCTCCCTTCGATGGCACAGTGGCACCTAGGGTCCTCCAATTGCCCCCTCCACACCAGGTGACCGTGCAGCTCATCCCCATCGCTCTTCCCATTAGACCAAACTCAACTACCACCTTCCCAGCTCTTGCCCCGGTTGGTGCTGACAGTCACGCCACCGCAGCACTGGCTTTGCGTGGGTGGGAGGGCAGTGGTGGAGCTCTGACGGAAGCACCTCCAAAAAGCAGGCATGAAGAAAGCAGGGAAGGACACAGAAACCACCTTTCTTGGGGAACCACATGCTTTTGGCCATGCATACAGGCAGGAGAGAGGCCAGATGGGCCACTCTAGACCAGTTAAGCTTTGCTGATGCATCTCCTCTGCCTTCAGAAAGAACGCCCTGGGAGGACTGGTCTCACTCCCGAGGCATCTGGCAAAGGGTAAGATGTTTCACGAGCTTCACATCTCCTGAAGGTGGTCCTGCAGGCCATGCAATGCTCCAGCTCGTTGCTAGAGAGACTAAACCACAGTTGCTGCTTTGCTGGTTGCCGAGAAGCCGCTGCCAGGGGCTGCAGCAGCTCTGTGAGAGCTGAGCTGCCGTCATGGTTGGGCAGCCTTGCATGGGGCTGATTTCACTGTTATTTGCACATGTCTAGCAGGTGGAGCAGGAGCCACTGAACCAGTCCAGAGCCCCACCCTCGAGGTCCCCACCTTGCCAGAGGCGAGAAGGGCTGCTAAGCCCACTCAGGGGCAGGAGCTGCAGGCTGGTCACACTAGAAATCACTCTGCAAGGACAGGTAAAGGGTATGACCCAGAACGAGCACAGCATCTCCTAGGTTAACCAGGGCCTGGAAGTGTTGTTGCGATTCTTCTGCTTGCTGGGGCAGTGGACTGCATCTCCAAATTCCCCTACCCCAAGAATGTAAGTGGCTATGGATGCCCACGCAAGCACACTTCTCCAGAAGCACAGGCAAGCAGGCAGGAAGGATGCTGACATTTCTAGGAAAGCTACCTCAGGCTCTGGATGTCAAGGACAGCCAGATCACCAGTCTGTGGTGAGAGAGGGGCTGGGAAGGCAGCTGCTGGCGGATTTTTGTCTGCAGGCACCAACAGCACATCCAGCGAGCATGCTGGTGGAAGCCTCAGGCCAGCAGCACAGGCAAGAAGAAGAAGAGGGGAAGCAGCAGACAAACTCTCTTGAAAGAGACCCACTTTCTTTGGCACTGACTTGACTTTCTTGCAAAACAGCAGCTGCATGCTTTCACTTCTGTGTCACAGATAAGCATCACTCAGAAACAGAGGCCTGTGAAGGCTTCAGGCTCTGCACCACAGACGATACAGACAGAGCAGATGGGTTTAGCAGGCAAATCGACATGGTACTGTGAATGCAGCTAGTGAGGATCAGGGCTGGATCTGGCCCAGTAGTGAGATAGCATCTGTGAGAGGTCAGCTATTCCCCACCCTACTTTGTGCTGCCTTTGAGGGCAACATGATAATGAAGACAGCATCAATGTGTTGCTAAGAGGGAGACATGTGGGAGGTCATGTGTGCTATTAACTGTGAAGGGGGCATTAAATCTTTAGGTATCGACAACTTCCTAACCAGGTCCATAAGAAAGGACAGCCTCACAAATGCAACACGAGCCTTGCAGGCTCACATCACTTTTCTTGTCCCTCTTCCCTCCTCAAAACACAAGGGGAATCGCTCTGCACTGTCTGTGCAGCTCTATGGAACAGCAGCTCGGCACATCACAGCTCCGGTGTTGTGGCAATGCAGACAAACACTGTGAGATGGAAAGCCCCGGCCTGCACAGGTGATGCTTGAGGTCCTACATACCTCAAAACAAACACACACTGTGTCTCCACAATAAACCCATGCAGGTGCTTCGGAGCACTCAAGAAAAGCTAAACCCAATTCAGCCCTGTGTTGCTGCTGCCAACCACAGTGGCAGAAGGAGGGTCTGAACCTCCGCTGGACCTGCATCACCAAGAGGGCAGCAGCACAAGTAGGTCAGCGTAGTGGAAAAATTAATATAGGGCAGAAAGGCCAAAGCCCAACGGGGTCAGATCCACACCTCCTGCCCTCTGCATGAGCTGCTGCACGCCTCTCTGCTAAACCCATCTGCGTTTACCCCCGCGACATCGGGTCTCATAAAGGATGTGGACGGCTGTGGTACCCATGGGAGGATCCAGCTATGGAACAGAGGGGCTGCGGGTGGCATGGAAGCAAAGCTGAGCTCAATTTATTCCAGTTGGGCTCAGGCACGGAGGGATTGGTGCCCGTGGGCCAGCTTGCACCTAGCACGGAGCCGCTCGCCCACACCAAACACTGTGCTGCTGCATGAGCGAGGGAGTTAAACCGAGCTCTGCTAAGCCAGCGTGAGGTTTAGCACATCTGCCTGCAGAGAAGATGCACCCTAACACATCTCTTGCTTCATTTTAATAGGTGTGTTCTGCCTTCATGTAGAAAAAAACCAAAAAAAGAATAAAATATGGCTTAATGTGAGACTCGAGCTGGCCAAGCTTTGAAAGAGCTGGCCTCAAAACCAGAGGTGGCCAGAGCCAGCCCTCCCTGCAGCTATGGAAACTGAAGTTCACCAACTCCTGAGCAGTTACATTTCTCCTTCAAAAAAGATAAGAAAATTGCATCAACCTCTATCTGAGCAACCATGGCAACTTGTTAAATTAGGTCAAGATGTGGGGGCAGATAATACAGCTCTGAAAAGCTGCTTGTGAGCTGGGTGAAGAACACATCAAACGCAAATGGAGCTTCCGCCAAAATGCACCTTCTCACCAAAGCATGCGCCTCCTAGGGTAGATACCATCAGAGATCTGCTGCGGCTGAGATAAAGCGCTGTGCCACCTCCCTGGGCCACCAGCAAAACAGGCCCTTGGCAACAAAACCTGAACAATATTGTCAGGTTCTTAAAGTCAACCCAGGGAGCTCTGAAGATGAAGGACGCGATCACCCGGGCTTCGCCCTTCCAGCCCTCAAAGGTGCACAGCACAGAATGTCTGCTGGGCACTCCACTGGCTGGTGGACCCATGCTTGAGGCATCATTGCAGCAAGGAAGGGAAAGCCTGGCGGGGTGGAGGTCTTGACTGCTTTGGGAGCCTGGGCTGGTAATCCCCTACTCTGCTTGTTTGGAGGCTCCACCTCCTCATCAGAGCTGCAAACGGAGCCCAGACTTCAAGTTCCTGTGCTCTAGCTGCTAGACAGCACTTCCTCCCCCAAGTAACGTAAAAAGAATGTAATGCAAAGTAAAAAAAAAAGAAGGAGGACCTCGGAGTTCTGCCCAGGCCCCGTGCTCCTTGCTCAGCTGGCCCAAGAGAGAGGTCCAGAACTTCTCAGTGGCCAGCTCTCCTACAGTGTGGAGCGCAACATACTCTCACTTGGTCTCGCCGTGACCTGTTTCGCTTTGCTGAGCTCCTTTTGCACAGAAGATGGAAGGCCCTGATAGGTCAGGAAGCTTTAAAAAGGGACAGAGGACATCTCTGGAGTCACATCCCCACAAAGGTTGCCTGTCCAAAGATCTTTCCCAATGGTAAAAGCAGGCTGTGGTAGTTTGAGCACTGAATTACTGCTCAGCAGCTCCCAGAACAAGCAAGCAGCGCTCCAGCCTGAGGATTTTCAAGTTTGATTCTGGAAACCTCTGATTTTCCTCTCCCCATTTAAAGTTTCTCAAGTGAAGGAATGCAAAGCGCAACCAAGTGCTCCCACTTATCGATCGCACCGCAACGCCTGGGCTGAGGGATGATCCTCCCGGCTCAAAAACAGGGTTTGAAATGAGGCAAGGGAAAAAGTTACGCGGCGTAAAGCGTTTGGAAGCGTGCTCTGGCACTGCATTAACCAAAGTCTCCCCTTCCTGGAGGCACATGTCCAAGGACACTCTTTGGGGTGCTAATACTCCTTGGCAAAATACGGGGTCCAGCCGCTGACTTCAGTTCCTCGCTCGCGGAGGAACTCTACGGGGGCGGTTCTTTTCCATGAGCTACAGGGAACGTGGGAGGAAGCATCCAGCTTGGAAAATAAAAGTGCCTAGTTTTGCCAGTGCCTCTGTGCCTCAGTTTCCCCAGCTGTTAGAAAGAAACCAACTCTCCTGCCCAGGCACCAGTGTAGCCAAACACTTCCACAGGCCACAGCGAAAGGCGGTATCAGGTGAAAACAGAAATCAAAACTAGAAGTTGCGCTCACTGATGGCTTTTCTTTGGAACATCAGCTTCCGTGGCACGGTGGAGGACGGTGTCCTTGGGCATGGCCCCTCCTACCGCTCATGTCTCTCCCCACCACCACATCCCCCAGCTAAAACCCATTCAGGAATAGGAGAGCATGCTTTTTTATTTTGCATAGACTTGGTCAGGCGGGCTTAACCAGCCTCATTCAGCAGGCAGGGCTGAGCTTTCTTTCTAACCAAAGCCAGAGCAAGAAAAAAACCCCGCTTCCTCTTTTACATACAGCTCCTAAAATTATCTCTCCAACTCTCCTCCCTCTGCATCTCTCCCCCTTCTCTCCTCCGCGCCCCCCCCCCTCACATCCCCCTAAAAAAAAAACTACAACTCAATATCAGCCCCAAGATGAGCCGTGCGTGGGAGGAGATTTCAGGGACGGTCGCACCTCAGGATCTGCTCTGAACCTTTCTGGTGATCTTTATCTGCACGAAATTATTTCCACGCTTGGCTCCTGGGGCTGCAGCTGCTACCAGCTGGGGCAGGAGAGATCAGTATGTACAAGGGAAAGGGGAACTGGCAGGAGGCTGCAAATTTTACGTATAGTGCAAGGAAAAGACATGGCACAGAAGGACTGGAAAGGATTATCTCAGTTTTAGCTGGAAGCCCCATCCCACCAGGTTTCTCTCCATGGAGATGCCAGATTGCTGGAGGGTTGCCATGTAAAAAGATGGAGTTTCCATGGCCTATCACTGTCTCATCTCCTCTGGTGCTGGGAATGGAAAATATTTGGGTCTGCCTTGCACCAAGGTGGAAGAGCAAAACTGAGCACTTCCTTCCTCCATGCCAAATGGGGAGGAGATCATTTCACATCACACACGGCAGTTCCAGAACTGCAGTCGCTCCTGCTCAAGGAAACCACAACCAAGTGTCCAGAACCTGCATACAAGTGGTGGGAGGGCCAAACGAGGGCTCTCTACAACCTTCTGTCCTCAGCAATACAAAAATGAAAACGCAGGGCATCAAATGCCCTGCGCCCAACCAGGTCCTTCATCCTCCATGAGGTCTGGAGCACCCACCTTTGAAGGACACGCAACCTTGGGGGGCTGCGCGCTCTCAGGTGTGCCCGTATGCACGTGGCTGACCCCAGAGGCACCTCCCAAAACCCTTTACTCCCAGACTGCTCAAGCACCGACACAGCCATTGGGCAACCTGGAGACCATGGAGGCTTTGCCCTCCAACGACAGAGAGGTTCTACCCGTGACACTCAGCAGAGAGGCGGTTTCCTGAGGAGTGTGACCCTACCTGTGTAGCCAGCAAGGGCAGCGGCAGGAATGACAGGCTTGTCCTTATTCATATCGGCCCGATCTCGAACATAGTCCTTGAAGGTGCCCTTGGGCTTGTGGTTGGGCAGGGCGGCGGGGTAGTCCTCTGAGTCAAAGCTGTCATAAGAGGGGACACGCTGCAGGCTCTGGAAGGAGGACTGGCTGCTCCAGGACTGCGTCAGGCGGTCACAGCTGTCGTAGCTCTCTATGCTCTCGAAAGAGTCCTGGCCTCCCAGTTTACCTGGTGAGAAGGAAGGGCATGTGAGATGCTCTTGGTCAGCACAGGGATGGCCTAGCATGCCACGACTGGGAGAAGGATGCTTTACCTGCCTGCTGTGCAAGCAGAAGACAACTGGGCAAATGATGTCGTCTCACCATGTCTCATCTCTGAACAAACTCGAAAACATGGTGTGAAACTGGGATATTTTTGTGACCTTGGCAATTCAAGAGTGGGGCCAACTGAGCTTGGGTGACTTCAAGGGCACTGGACACCCAGCTTCTTTACTTTTGATGTTTCCTACAAACCTCCACAGCTGCCTTTTATTGCCGTATGTTAAAACCAGCTCCCACCCCCAAATCCCCAAACAGCAGCAGATTTGATGGAGGAGGAGAGCAAAAGGCTGAGGGCTCAAACAGCTATTTTTCCAGTTCTGCTAAGGTGAGCACAGCTGGGTTGTATCAAGGCTACTCTCTGGGGTATTTTTAGCGAAGATGAGAACACGAGAGGCCGGATCCTCAGCAGCATTATGCTGATTTACACCCACTAGAGACAGCAGAAGTATACCCTCTGTAACTTAAAACCGAGAGCTAAAAAAGGATTCAAAGAACAAACTGAAATCACTCCTTCTGATCTCCTGTACACTGCTGATTGCTCAACATCTTTACTGACAAACTGAGAGCGTAACAGGATCATTCAAGTTCACTAATTTCCCAAACCGGGCTAAAAACAGCTGCTGGGATTGTGCAAGAACTCCTGGAGAAATTTCCACTGGCAGAGCTACCCGCAGCTTGGGCCCAGATAGCAAATCCCAGGGGAAGAGGAACGTGGAAGGACGCTGGCACGCTCCCCCAAATATTTGTTGGGTTGTAGCTTGAAAAGCGCTTGCTGTGAAAAGATTCGACTACCGTGGGCTCTGCCCTGATGGCTGGCCCGGAATCATGTGAAGTTTGGAGCCACTGGCTTGATTCTGCTGGCAATATCCACGCTTCAAGCTTTTTTTTTCCCCCCCTTCTTCTAGTTTTCTTTTTTGAGAACTTCACCAAATCCACTTCAATCACTTCCTGAATCCTACGAGGGGAAAACAACCCTGCTTCGTGCACGTTCATTAATTGGCACAACCACTTCCCTGAGAAGTCCTGCAACACGAGCTTGTTTCAAATTAAGAATTAAAATCTTGCCAGGTGAACAAGCTGCAGCATTGGAAATGTGACTTGGGTAATTTCATTGACAATTCACCTAAGTTTGACCTAAATGTGAAGCCTTTTGGGGAAGCAAAATAAAATCACACCTTGCACCTACTCAGGAGAGAAGTTGGCAGCTACACTGTCCAACCCAGACGTCCCCACTGATAAGGCAAAGTGAAAAAACTCCCATGGGATCATAAAAGTAACTCCTAAAGCCCACATGAAGAAAGGCAAAAGGCGACTGTCTGGGAAAGCTTCAGCCTGACTTTGCAACAGACTAACCCTTTAACACAGTGGAAGGTAAAAACATCCATAAATATGAATTACCTGGACTCTGCTTTATATTAGGGCTTCTTTATATCACCACTCTGGGAGGATTTATGCCACCCAAAGGCTCTTCTACGTGGCTGCAGTGTAGTGGTGGCGTAAGGCTGGCCGTAGCCCACTGCATTTTTTTCAGTTGCAATCAGTATGTTCAAAGTGTTTGCTAAAACCAGGGGCCCTTGGTCCCCAACACTGAGTTAAGGGCTCTTTCTTTCCCCCCTTCCTCCCCAGAGCCTTTTTAGGCTTTCTGGTGAGTACAGGCTCAAGGTAGAATTGCAAAAGAATGCCTGAATCATTGCATTTCAATGAGAATTATGATGAAATCACCAATGTTAAAGAAGGGGGTCAAGAAAAGGGAAAGACACCCATGAAAGATAGCCAGAAAAGCAACCCCAAAAAGAGGAGCTTGCTTAAAATCATAGCACTATTGCCCCTTTTGGCTCACATTACTATCCAAGTCACCTCTCTCATATTAACGCTCAGCCAACAGCAGAAGCAGAGGCAATAATACAAATAATAACTTGCCTGCCATTAGTTCTCCCAGCTTGGAAAAAAATGAGTGAGGAACTTAAAACGAGCTATGCATATGCGATGCAGACCCACAAAAGGGCTCTGGCTCTCACAGGGAGCCAGCACATCTTCAGCTCTTGTAGCTGGATGAATGGGTTTAAATGTTCAACATCAAACCTGGTTTCCAGTGACACGTTGCTATAATGAATTTTAGGTACAGGGACACCTGGATTCTATTCAGGGCGCGATCGCAGGCAGGTCAGGTTCCCTACCTGGAATCAGGAGATAATGATACCCCTTTGTAAGTGACTTTGAGCAATATGGATTAAACTTTTGCTCTGAATAGATACTGTGAGCCAGATCCTCAGCCTTGCATTAAGTGATGTAATTATAAAGTAGTCAGTTGGGCATCTGGGCCCCATGTGTTCAGGATTTAATAATATTAATTGAAAAGGCATTCGGGCTCAGATCCTCAGAAGTGTTTAGGTGTTTAAAACCCATCATCTCAAACAGGAATGATGTACTTATAACTTTTTGGAGAGGTAGGGTTGTAGCACAAGGAGGTCCTTTGGCTTTGTCGCTGACTCAACTCATGACATCTGCATCTCCCTAACAAAGCACAGGGTTTGGGTTGGTCAGAACAGATTATCAGCTCAAGCAAATGGCCACCAAAATCAGGGGATATAGTGGATAAAGACTTTGTATCATCAAGTGTGAAACCCTTCCGAGCCTTGGACAGTAATTCCCAAGGAGGACTTGTGAAGGATTTGTTGGGTTTTGCCTGCTGTCCTAGCAAAATAAGATTTATACAACCACACAGCAGTCTGTCCTCCCTAATAACCTTTAAGCCTATTTCCACTTCCCGCAAGTTTGACATCAAAGTCCAGAGCCAGAAATGTTACATTTTTGCAGATGTTGTAAAAACAGGCAGCAGAATAGAGAAAAGAAAGGCCTTCTTCATGATTTCCCCAGATGGAAAAGCAGGGAGGCCTCAAAGACACCAGCGAATCCATCCGGGAGTTCAACCTCATAAGATATAGAGCTTTGTTACTGGCATCACACAGTGCCCTGATGGCCTTGGTCCCCCCAAAGCACTGTCAGAGGGGATATCCCCCCTCACAGAGGCGAAGGCAACCCTTATGTTGGTATAGGTAGACAGCAAGAACCCCAAGGAAACCCTGGGAGATGCCCGACTTTACCTCGATTGGTACGTCCCATGCACATGTTGTCTGGCGTTACTACTTCTTGTTTGATGGTGAAGTAGTCTGTCTGCAGGGAGTCTGTCTGGACTGGGTCACGCAGGATGACTGAGGGATAGTCACTCTCATACTTGAGGGACAGGAGCTCTTCCGAGCTGATGGGATGGAGGGTCTGGTAGGACTCTGTGATGAAGCTGGGCTCGGAGAACTCGGAGGGAGGCACGCACTGCGCATGCTCGATGCCATAACCTGCCGGCAAGAGTGTGAGCGTCACAAAGCAACCCAGAATATCACTTGCTCCCCTTCCAGTCTGCCACTGCACAGTGAGATTTGGGGGTCACAGTGCAAGAAGAGACTGCCTGGATATAAAATACCCAGCACAACCAGGCAGTAATTTTTAAGGAAGCTTTCTAAAAGCTATGGAGTGATGGTGGCTTATAATCGCAGCAATTTAAAAACAAATAAGACACCCTCAACCTCCAAACTCCTCTCAAGCAAGCTGGCAGTGGGGAAAAGCTGGAAAATCATGAAGAGTGTAGTTTCAGCAAAGGAAACATTGGGCAAAGACCTTTCACTCATGATTGTAATAGATGAATCACTTCCACAGTCCTCTCCTCACTGGCCAGAGCCTGGAATCCCAGTTCAGGTGAGTTGATTTTTTTTTTGCTGGTCCAGGAAAGACATTGGAGATTTCAAATGCCCACAAAGAACACCTCCAAAACAATGGCAATGGGAAGTGCAGGATTCCAGATAGATGCCTCATCCTTTTCCTTGCTAGGTCCCTACCTAGCAATCCAGAATTAAGCCTCCTTCCCCCATTCCCTCCCTTTTTTTCTTAAGTTTATTTTTAAAGATTCCCAATGTTCTGGAGTGTTGAGGTCACTTTTTGTGTCTACTGAGCTACAGCTTCAAACAAACAGCACTTGCAAAGCCAGATTACGGCATCTCAAGGCAGTCACCAAAAAATACAGAGGGCTTCTAAATAACCCCAAAACACCAGGAAAGGCAAAATTCC
Source organism: Zapornia atra (assembly GCA_013400835.1). Taxonomy (NCBI): domain Eukaryota; kingdom Metazoa; phylum Chordata; class Aves; order Gruiformes; family Rallidae; genus Zapornia; species Zapornia atra. Next base: position 27,188 of record VZTU01025486.1, on the reverse strand, counting down.
ACACTTGACATGCTCTGCCATGACAGAGCAACAACTACACAGTGAAGTCATTATGTGACACAGACAAACCTCTGAGAGGTGGCACCTTCAAGAATACTGATAATTGAGACTTACTAATGAAGTAGTCTGAAGTATAGCGGGATTCTGGATATGTTGTATTCACTCCGTTTGCTGGGTACGGTTTTACCTCTTCTGCAAAGAGAAAAGGAAGGAAATGTCACATGTCCCCAGGCGTATCAGGCTTTGCAAGACTTGCTGTAACACAGAGAGGTCTGAACTTCCTAAAACGTTCCTCCCCTGGGTTAAAACTGGGATGGTCCATGGAACAGAAATGAGCTCGGAGCTGAAATCCCACTGAAACAAGTGCTCAATGCAAGAGTTCCTTCAGGAATTCTTGCTGCTGGCATGCCCAAATTTAAACAAAATGAAGCAAAACAGAACAGCAACAACTTTCTCAATCAGAGGCTCCAGGTGGTTCTGAAATAAGAGTTGCACAATTTCCTTGTTTGCCTTAATTTTTTGCTGTCTTTCATTCTCTTGAGGGTTGCTTTACCATGCTTACATGTATGAGCTCATGAAAAAATAACAACCCACTGTACAAGGGCAGTTGTTTTCCTGAAAAAAAAAAAACCATCCTATTTTTAGCCAAGCAGTAGGTGTGTGCAACCGAGTGGGTAGTGCATACCAAACCCAGCTCCAAGCTCAACTTAATGCTAAGTCCCAGCCTACGTAGCCCTGTTCACCTCACACCTGATGCGGGTGGAGGTTGCAGCTCACAAAAGCTTTGTCACACCGTCTGTCACCCAACTCCTCATACAAACGCCAAGGCAAAATTTTGGCCTTACTATAGGCATAGTTCTCCAAGCAAGAGCATAGATCACCTCAAAGCAGAGTTCCTCCGCTTTCCATCAGCTTTTTCCAAGCACTCAGGCTTGGCACTGAATTTGCTTTCCCATGTAAAAGCCACATTGCTCCTACCCTGACCAGTTTTTCCATTAACACCTTACTCATTCCAGCACGGCATGTGGGCAGAGATACCAGCATGGGAGATTTTATTTTCTTTGCAGAGGGTAAGCAAAATAAAATAAAGTATAAAACCCCCACACAGACAACTCCAGGTTACGTTTATTTCTGCTGAGGCTAAAGAGAAGCCAAGAGAAGATAACACAGGCGGCCGCTTGCAAGGAGTCTAATTTTGGCCCTCTCTCCCAGGGGATTGCAGGGTGGAAAATATTCTCTAACAAAAAGAGGGTTTGTGCAAACAGACCTAATGAGAAACGCTCTTTTCCTCTCCCCACGGTGTCTGCCAAGGGGCAGGGTGGGTGACCACAGAGAAAGAGAGCAACCTTCAGCTATGCTTACAGTCAAGTGGAGGGCACTGCTGACTGCTGGTAACCCAAGAGGTTATTTTGAGAAGAAATTTGGAAAAATATGCCTGAAAATACCCAAATCCATGCAGGGAAAAGTCACCCATCTGCTGCCGTTTTTAAACCCTCGAGCAGCCTGTGGTACGTGAGTCACTCTCAGAAAGCACTCACAAGGGACGCGTGTTCGCTGAAGGGACGGCAAGGTCGCAGCCTGTCCCAGCATGACCCGATGCCGGCGGTCACACCGCTATAGGTAAAGCCAAACATTTGGTGGTTAACCACCACTCCCACCATCAACACCCCCAAAGAGATGATGGTGGGTGGCTGGGGAAGATGGAAGAGACAGGGACTGGCAAGTCGGGACTTGACTCTACGGGTGAGCCTGGGAAAACCTTGATCTCTTCACACTTCACATGCCCAGCTGAGAAGTGGAGGATGACCTCCTCTTGGGTGGGGAGGGATGTGGCAGTGGACAATTTCCCACGTTAGGTTTGCACAGCACCAGCGCAACAGAACCCAGGTCTCGTCAGGGGCTGGGAGATGTACTACCAACAAGATGAATCCCATGACTTGGAGGGAATAGAAATTAGTCCTTGGGGTGAGGCTGGTTATTTCTTGGAAACTCTTCTTAGTTACTCTCCAATTACTTTGCAGCTACTGCCCTCCTGGGAAATGTGTTGAGAACCCACCATAGAAGCAAAGGCTCGGATAGCTTATGCAAGATGAGACAAAGTAAAACTGAACACAGAACAGAGATTTCTTGGCTCCCAGGGCTACACCAACAGTGTTGAGGCAGAAATTCAGCCTTCTTCTTTTTCATCCTTTTGGAAGAAAAGCAGCAAGAGGCACAAAGATTTCCAGCTTCTTTGCAAAAGCTCCTCTCTGCCTCAGACCTTTTGCATCCTCATGACTGCAGCATGTGAACGCTACGCTGGTGTGTGTCAACGTCCTGAGGAAACACGATCCCTACATTAACATGAAACTACAGCATCAAGTTCATCTTCATTCCTCAGGGAAGGAGCTGCAAACCCAAGTCCTGATGCCTCAGTACCTGGAGCACATCACAAACCTCTCCAGCAGGTTACAGCCCAAATAAATGGAGAAGGGTTGCGGGAAGGCAGAGCTGTGGTACAAGGGCTGGCTTAGAGCAAGGAAAAATTAAGACCAACCACAAGGTTTTGCTTTGTTTGGTTAAACTGCTCGCTGTTGATATGAGCACTCGATAAAAATTATGCAAAAACCCAAGAACAGAACAGATAGAGAGGCAGAGAGCAGAAAAACAGCCTGTTGTACGCAAAGCCTGGGAAGAGACGTGTTTACCTTTGGCAAACCACAGGTAGCATTAAAATTAGTAATCAGCAATTAACATTCATTTGTCAATGATTTCCTGGAAGGCATAAGTTTGTTACCCCTCCCCTTCCTACCATTCGTACAGCACGCAAGGTTGGTATTACAGTGCAGAAGATATTCCAGGAAAGCAAACAGCTCTGCACAAAAAAATGAGCTAGAGATGGAGCCTAGCTCCTGCTTGTGGCCCAGTTAAAGGAGTTAGGCTCTTCACCCTCTCTTTAGAAACCAAGCCAGGTTCAGTGTTGCTCGGGCATCCAGACACTATGAAAATCAACACCCAAAATCACTATCCATGGCCTCAATCAAAGACAATTAATGACCTTAAATGCTGTCATGCAGGAGACAGCTTCTCCTGGGAGGGATATAACCACTCAACAAAAATGCCGTTACACCTTTTGGGATGTGGAACAAAGAAAAGCCGGTTCCAATCACAACTGGGAAATTAGGGTGGGATTTTGGTGGTATTGTTGTACCCAGCTCTACCAGAGGAAGTAGTAAAATTCACAACGGGAGCTGAATGTGCTGAGGAAGAATGCTTTGGAAAATCCCACCGTCACTTCCAGGCAGGCAGAGCCTCCGTGGCTGCTGTGGATTCCTGCCAAGCAGCTGGTGCAAACACCCTTCCTCTTTGAAGAAGTGCCTGAATTTGTGTTGCCCAGTACCGGTTGGGATGCCCACTTGAAATCCTACTGGAAAGCTGAGCTTTGAAAGCTGCTTTTATTGGGATTAAAGCCCAATGTGCTCATTGCACAGCCAGGCAGCAAGCCAAGGTCTTTGGAAAGGCCCAAAATCAGGCTAGCCAGGATGGCACGAGCCATGCACCCTGGAGACTCCTGGACTCACCTTTCTGCAAGATCTCCAGATGTTCCCAGAGGATATCTCCCACAAAGTCTGGCGCTAGCTCCAGGAAACACTCCTTGCCCAGGGCACAGAGGGCAGCTCCATTCATGCAAAACTTCTGGAAATCCACTCCCTTCAGGCTAAACTCGTTCACTGCCCACATCACCCAGTCCCGCACGTGCGTCTCCGTCCACTGCTGGGGGTCTACAACACGCAGGTGTAGAAGAAATCCATTAATGTGCAACCACAAGACATTTCCCCAGGAAAACAGGGCACAGTGTCCCAGATGATAAGCACTTGCAGAGCCTCATCCCACAGACAGTCATTGGCATAAGGGTACAATGTGGCGGGGGGGACACTGTAACTACAATATAGATGAGCCCTATTTCACACAAGGTATTAATTTGGATTTGTTTGGGACTTCAACAATCCCACCGGTTCTCTACCCCCTCCTCCCACCCATTTCTCCATTTCGCTTGGTTTCTCTCTGTTATCACTCTCCTGTAAAGGAACTGATTCTCTGCATGGTAGAGATGACTTGCAAGCAGAAGCCCTGGAGCTGCCTCCAAAGGATCAGGTCCCCAAAGTGACAAGAGCAGTCATGCAGCAGAAGTTAGCAGAAGAGACAGGCACAGTTTCCAAACAGTACTGAAAGGTTTTGCCTGTACAGACCGATTTTTCCAGCCAAAGCTGCCAAGAAACAAGGTGATACTGATAGATGAAGAGAATCAAGAAAAGAGGTAGCAGATGTGGAGAAGGGCAGCCTGGCAGGAGGACACAATCTCTGTGGCTACCGTGATTGCTTACTAGGAAACCATGTCTTACCTTTGGGAATTCCCAGCCGCTGTTGCTCTTTCGTGAAGCCACTGAAAGTGGCTTTCAATGCCTGAGACATCATTTCTTTGCTGCTGGGAGTTAATAAAGGCACATCTGCACATTCCATATCTGAAAGAAGGAGAGAAAAATGGCTGTGAGGGCATGGGATTGGGCAAGGCTACAGAAGTCCTTGTAACACCAAACTGTCAGAAAAACAGAGCGATCCACATCATTTTTTGCTTCTGAAATTTTCACACACAGACCTGTAAATCCATCCCCTGCAAGTCCACAAGCAGACTGCTTAAATACAAGAAAAAATATGTAAGCATAGGAGGGCATAGACAAGTTATGTCTGGAAAGCTAGGTTACACAGTGAACATGGTCTCCCTACAAGCCAACTATGAACGCACTACTGGAAACTTGATGGTGATATCAAAGACCTTTCCAGACATCAACCTGCTGGACTTCATCACCCCAGATGGTGTCTGAAGCCTGGGAGATAGCTGAGCAACTCCAGACACCAATGAAGGTAAAGGGTCCTACACCAGGGTGACCAAGAAAGGAGGGAGTAAAGCATCTCTGAATTATCGCTCCACCTCTGAGCATCCTGGTCCAGAGAAAAGCAAGAGGGGAAAAATTGATATTAAAGAATGCTGGGCATTCCTGGAAGCAGTAGGCTGACAGCAGGCTGAGGCAGGATCAAGAACCAGCAGAAAACCCATTCAAGGAGTGAGGGAAAACAAAGAGCTGGAAAATCCCACATTAGCACAGAGTTACATCATGCACAGCCCATAGCAGGGAGCAACTCGAGTCAGGGGTGAGTCACCGAACAATGCTCAGCCGCCCCCATGGGAGAGCACAAGGCCAAGCCAAGAGCTGGGCTTTGGAGTAAATCCTGATGAGAAGCAAAGCTCTTCCTTTCTTTCTTTCTTTGGGTTTTTTCTTCTTTTTTCCAATTTATTTGGAAGGAGGCAGGCATTTGTAGCCAAAGAATTTCATAAACAAAAGCAACTGTTTAAAAAAATAAATAAATAACCAAATCCTCCTCAATCTGCATAAAGGTTTGGCTCTTTTTCATGTATTTTAAGTGTTCCTGAAAAAATAAAAAGGAGTTTTAAAAAAGAGTCTTCCAGGGAGAAGGAAAGCCTCCTGCACCCACCATCTCAATCAGCTCAACTCTTATCGATCTCCTAGGTAAAACTTTCCACCTGAGGCTGGTTTAGTGCTGGAGCCTATTGGAAATTGTTCAGTGAAAACTGTTCTTCATGGAAAAATGACATGTGCAAGCTCTGATAGTGTTTTCCCAAACATCTGGGTGTAGGCATCAAAAATCAAAGAATTCTCTGTTTTCTGGAAACACCTCAGCTTAGCATCGCTCTAAATGAACTTAAGCTCTGATTTAATAAGCCATTATACCTGCAAAATGCCAGCAAGTGCTTGCTTCAAGTGGCGTCGAGTGCATCCCAAGGCACTCAAGCAATGATTTTGCACGACTCTTTGCTCAGGTGAGACATAAAATTCCCAACACTGAGCCTCCTGGGATGAGATTCCTCTCCCTAACCCCATGTAACTCTCCATGTAACTCAAAGACTCCCTGCCACGGTGGAAATAGCGGGACCTTCGAAAGCAAATAACCCAATCAAAGGCTATTTGGCAAATTACACTTCATTATTTACTGGTTTTGGCTGGAGAGGGCACGGAAAAACGAGCAGCCACCCTCGCTATCTCTGTTCTCCATCTGCTGCTTTGAGATAACGCTGGGAGAAAGTGGTTCAGTGCCCCTTTCCCTTCATCCTCATGTTACATTTTAATGCTTTGCTTTCCGTGCTCTGTGGTTACAGGGACCACCCAGGAATCTGCTCCCCTCCGCCGGCTGGTTAAACGGCAGTTCACTGCTCCCGGGTGCTATGGGAAGATGAGTCACAGCCAGGCTATGAAAACGTTTCCTAACCCCAATTTTTACACTGAACCACTCGTGAAAACCTGTGCAGAGAGATGATCTCCTTGGACAAGCCACCAAGAGCAGCAGGGCAAGGTGGTGGATGTGTAAAATTGTCATTTTCTTTCTTCAATGCATGATCCATCCCCCTCCTTGCCCCTTGTTTTCTCCTGCAGGATTCATGGGGTTGGGTTTGCACGTACCCAGCGAATCAATTTTTCAGTAGCAGGGAGAGGTGGCAGGGCTGGGAGGTGGTGGTGGGGGTAAGGTTTCAGTTTAGGAAGGTGAACGCTGAGGTCCACACAAACAACCCGTCAAAACAGGGAAGACTTAAAAGCAGTTCCCAGGGAGAGGCCATCAGAGAAGCAAGCAGGCTATTTGCAACCTTCAAAAATAAAAAGCAAAGTGTCAGAGGAGGGTTTCTAGAAAAACACCAAAATAAACCAAAAAAAAAAAACCAAACCACCCCTCCTGTGCATTTCAAGGCTTCTCCTTCAAAATACCTCACGCTCAGCAGATTCAGGATTGAAACATCATCTACTTTTTTGGGGTTGTTGTTTTTTTTCCCTGTTAGACCAGAGCTACTAGCTAAAGTTTCTTCAGAAGGCAAAACAGCCCAAACAAAAAAAAACCCCAAGCCTGCTAAATGCTTGCAGAAGCTTTATTTTAGTCAGCAGTGTCCCACATCTGTAGAAAAGCTCACATGTGTAACACTAACCGTGTCTGTGAAGCCCTGCATACGTGTTTGCGGACGAGCTGGAGCCGTGTGATCTCGAAGAGATGGTGGGACACCAAGGCAGTTTCACACCTAAACTCTGCCTCTGCTGGTTTTGAGATGCTGAATTCACTTAAATATCATTTTCTTTGTTAGTCTCTGAGCGTTTGGGGAAGACAAGGGGTTTTTACCCAGCTCTGCCTGATGCTGGGTGCAGGGGAGTTGCATCCCAGGGAGGAGAGGAGAATCAAGCTCTGGTGATGTCCTCCAGCGCCTTCAAGTTTGGGATGCCTAAAGGTCAGAGCCGAGCTGAATCTCAGTAATAAAAGCAACTAAGGGCTTAGCTCCCTCCCGGTTTCAGCTTTCACTGCCATCTGAAACCTCTTTCCAAGATTTTAATCAAACCTTGAACAAATAAAACGTCTCCTTTTGTGTACCTCCTGCTGTCCACCAAGTACACACACGCATGTGTGTGCACACACAACACAGGCTCAGAAGAAATGTACAGGAAGGAGTGTAAGCCAGCAGCAAAACCCAGCTGTTAACACCTAAACTCAGTTTAAAAACGTCAGAGTTTTAATCCCAAGACTAAGCGCCACCACAGGGGCCACGGCATTAGCACCCCGGACACAGTTTGCTCTTTAGCTCTGATGATTCCCATTAAAGCTTCATCAACACAGCTGCCATGTCCAGTTTGCTGCCTAGATGCCATATCCTCCTCCTGCTGCCACTGTGCTGACAGGGAGCTCCGGAAAATTGTTTCACCAGCATCTGGTGGTGGGACACCTTCTGAGGAGAAGCTGAGGGAGCTGGGACTCTTTAGCCTGGAGGAGACTGAGGGGTGACCTTATTAATGTTTATAAATATGTGAAGGGAGGATGAAGCCAGGCTCTTCTCAGGATGGCAGCAACACAAGGAGCAGTGGGTGCAAGCTGGAGCACAGGAAGTTCCATGTGAATATAAGGAGGAACTTTGTCACTGTGAGGGTGATGGGGCACTGGGACAGGCTCCCCAGAGAGGTTGGGGAGCCTCCTTCTCTGGAGACATTCAAACCCCACCTGGACATGTTCCTGTGGGATTTAGTCTGGGTGATCCTGCTCTGGCAGGGGGATTGGACTAGATGAGCTTTTGAGGTCCCTTCCAACTCCTAACCTTCTGGGATTCTGTGAGCCTGTGAGCTGGAGAGCAGAGAGAAGTAAGTTGTCTTGCACGGTGGGAAGGTGGAAAAGAACATCTATTCATCTGACTGCAGCTTTCCAAAGCAAGGAGGGATCTGGGTGCGCTGTTTGAGACCCCAGAGGCTTCTCAAAACCAGACCTCTAATTTTCCTCCAGCTCCCTGACATCCCTGGGGACAGGACTTCAGAAAGACAAGGGTAATAACAACCCTATATGCACCCCTATATGAATTTTACACTAAGGGGAATCTGCCCAAAACCCACTCCCCCACTTGTGTTAGGTGTTGTGCCAACAGAGCCTGGGAAGAAACCAGCCTGCAAACGGACAAAGAGGCCAAGATCACCGAGTTCATCTCCCAGCCAGATTCCTGCTCTGCTCTCACCAGGCTCCACATGTATAAACTGTTTCTATGCATCTGATCTTTATAAAGAACTACGATTTACAAACTTTAGGGATTTTGACCTTAAAACGCGAGCGGCCCCGCTGCATGCCAAAGCATTAGCATCTGATCTCATAAGCAAAAGAAATGGCAGTAAAGGGGGGTGAGGGGGAAGATGCTCTGAGCAGGAGGATGGGAGCAAAGTCATTTTTCACCCGCATTTCCACTCGGGGTCAATGCATCTTTAAAGCTCCCCTCGGCCACTCACTTTTTTTCCCATCAAAAGCCCCAGTGTGTCCTTGTCTGGTCCCTGCTATTTTACCCAGTAGCCTGCATGTAAATGGATGTACGGCGGGTCAGAGTGGAGCCAGCTGACCCGGCGGCCTCCTCCTGCCCTCACTCTGATGGATGGACACCAAGGTCAGGAACCCAGAGCTTTGTTGTCTCAGGTAAAAGCCTGCTCCCTGCCCAGCCTCCTCGTCCTGCCCTTCCCAGACCAGAAAGTAGCCCCGCAGCATGCTTACGCCGTGAGGATTTCAGGCCCTTTGATGGCTTGAAAGGCACAGGGGTAAGTTTGGCAGAAGATGCATGTTGGTTTCAAACCCAGATTATTTGCAGAGAGTCCAGAAAAATCATCTCTCTTGGTCTGTGCATCCAAGGGCTGCACAGATTTGTGCCCGTGTCCTTCGAAAGACCTGTCCTTCAGCCCCAAGGCAGTGGAGATCCTCCTCTGAGCCCCCTCTTGCTGCCCCACCTTGAGGTGCCCACGGTCCGAGACATTCCCCCACCACTGGATCGATGCCTGTGATGGAGCAGGAAGAGTTTCTCAGAGGCACTGCCTCTGTTTGCTCTCCCACTCTCTTCCCACATGCCCACAGTAAGCCCATGACCACCAAGCCCCAGCTCCAGCCCACCCCAAACCCAACACTGCCCAAACTCGTCCCCCTGCTGCACCAAACCCCTTCTATCCCAGCCTTCCCAAGGACTAAAACTAGGGCAGAGTTAGGGCTGGGGGAAGCTGAAACATAGCAGTTTTCCCAATATCCCCCAGCTGGCAGGGTTCAGCAGCTGAGAAACCTTTCTCAGGGTAAGAGGAGGCTGGGAAGAGGGGGGCCAGGAGCTGAGACCCTTCCCACGCTCCCCGATGAAGCAGCCCGGGCACCGTGGAGGCACCATCTCCCCAGCTCAGGTTTCCACCATCAAGCACCTCCACTCTTCCCCCCACCACCACCCTGGGGGCAGCTTTGCCTTTCCCAGGTGCCCCCCTGCTTTGGAGAGGGGACGCCCAGGGAAATAACCCCAGCTGAGCCCCCTGTTATTTAGGCAGGATTAGGCAAAAATTTGTCTGCACTTTTGAACTGTTTTCACAAGCGTTGCCTCTCACTCCCACGCAGGAAGCAGGAGAGGAGCCGGCCTGTTCCAATTAGGGCTCCTTAGACCAAAAGGGCAATGAAATTTGGAGGGGAGGGGGAGAAAGCAGGATGGAAAGCTGGAAAAAAAGGAGGAGAGGGAAAACTGGGAAGCTAGGATGGATAGGGAGATGGGGGGAGCACTGGGAGAGGCGTTTGCTGGGGATGCAGGAATGGGACAGAGAGAGGCAGAGGACTGGGTAGTATGGAGGGGAGATTTGATTCCTCTTCCTGCAGCAACTTGCCAGAGACCAGCCCTGCTTCCTTCTGCAAGGGATGGCACAAAAAGCCCAGAGATTGGCTGGTTTAATTGAAAATAAATATATTTCACAAAAAAAAAAAAAAGAAAAAAGAAGTCATTTTTGTTGGGTTTTTTTGGTGGGTTGTGTTTTTTCTGGTCCTTCATGCAGTGAAAAATAAATACTCTGAGATGAAAGCTGGGCTTCAAGAGAAAAACAAGAGAGGAAACCGAAAGCCCACACTGCTTAGCGCTGCAGAAAGCGCAACAAAGCCGGCTTTCTTCCGGCATTCAGCAGCTTTCTTATGGAGATGTGGTGTGTGTGGGGGGGGGCGAGCTCTTCCCCTAAAGAAAGGGCCTGAAAACTGTCTTTCCTAAACGTAGATAAAAGCATTTCTTCCAAGTTTGGTGCTTAGAGCATCATAGGGAGTGAGGAAGGGGAAAGGTGAAGGTGAGGGTGAGATGTCAGGATGCTCTAGAGATGCCCTGGCATGAGTGCAAGCTTGCTAGATGAGGATGCTCGGGGAGGGGGGAGCCCAGGAGCACAACTGGATGCAACCAAAAGGTGAGGGAAGGTTTGGTTTAGCCCTGGGTACCTTGCAGCTGGAGAGGAACCAGGCAGCAGCACTGGCAGGTAAAAGGATGCTTCACCTACTACCCTGATGCTATTAAAGTTGCCAGCTTCACCCTCTGAGCCTGTCTCCTGCCCTCGCTCAGGCTCCTTTCTGCTCCCTCTGCCTCTGTCCGTGGGTGTTGGATGGAGATCCTGGGAAAGCGGCATCCCTTGCAGTCCCAGGAGCTCGCAGGGGAACAGCAGCCTGGTGGTCAGCTTGGCTGGGCCCCCCCGACTTTTCTGGGGGAGTGGAGGGAAAGAAGTGCTCGAGAAAGCCCTGGACCCAAGCTAAGCAAAACCACAGGGTTTTGAGTCAACGCTGGCTGCAATTATGGTAAAGTTTCCCCCCCCACTCCCAGCCTCAGCAGGCAAAGACAGGACCTACAGTTCATCTTCTCTGAGCAAGCAGGGCTTCCCTCAGTGGAGGGCTTCGCTCTGTCCTCCCCATCTCAGCTGCTGGAAGGAGCACAGATGCATAAAAGCAAGCACTGGGGAGATGTGGCCACCTCTGAGGTTGGAGAACATGGCCACAGCTTAACTGCATTTGTCAAAACTATGCAAAGCAGTCAGCAAAAAGATTTTTCCATCAAGATGAAGCAACGAGCTTGTGCTATGAGGCTGGTGGCTTTTTAGCTCCAGCACTGCAACAACCCAACACGAGCCCCTTCCCCCCCTCCCCCCCGCCCAAAAAGCAAACGCTCCTGAATCAGCTTCAAAACAGCTTTTGGGGCTTCAGATTTAACAGCACCACAGCTAAAAACTTGCACAAGCCTTTTCCAAACCCACCAGCCTGGCAGCGGAACCCTGGGTTAACGAAACCCATGCCAAACCTGTGCGGAGGCTGAGCTGCCAGGTGAGCTCTGGGGATGGCCACACTGGGAGGCTGCAGCCAACACAGGGGCAGTGAGGCTCAACCTCCACGTGCCCAAAGCACTCCTGTTTGGGAGTCAGAACGTCTTCTTCCAGCTGTCAGGCCCTTATCACCCTTTACCCTCCCTCTTTCCCAAATCGAACATCTCATGAGCTGGGGCATCCCCTCCAAAGACAGGATTTGCATCTCACTTTCAGGTTTGTTTGCCTTCCATCCTTCCTTAGAAGGGCTGGGAGGACACTCCCTGCCTCCTGCAAACCTATGAGACATGCTTCCCCTGTGATAATTCGCTCTAATCCCCACTAACCGCGCTGCTAAAGAGCTCTAATCCCCGTGCACAGACACACAGGCACTAATGGGAGCGTGGGGTGGGCTTGGCAAAGCCTGTAATGGACACCCAGCCCCAACTAAAAGGAGGTCAAGTGTAAATAGCAAGTCCGGGTCATGCCCGTGTCAGCTGCCCTGCATCAGTGCTCCAGTTAGGGGATGCTCCTCTGCAAGCAAGCAGCTAAAACCTGGCTCCTTGCATCCTGAGTACCACCAGCAAAGCTCCAATTGCTCAACAGAGCTGAGGAAAAAGTATAAAAACCCAAAAAACCCACTATGAAAACCCAGCAGTCCCCACCGAACAAACAACTAGATATTCATTTGCTTCTTGGAAAGGTGCCCGAGGTATTCAAATGGCTCACGCCTGGGACCAGAAGCCTCTTGAAATTCCTTGCTCTCTTGGGGCTGGGCTGGGAGCCCTGCAAGGCCAGCCCTGCCCTGCCAGCTTCACCACCCCGGAGGTTTCCATAGCCACAAGAGCACAGCCTGAGCCCTCCCAAAGCGAACCCACACTCCGCAGGCAGTGGTTCAGGTTGTCCACACCCAGCGCTTCCCACCATCCCCAAGCATCCATTTCTTTCCAGCCAGGTTGAAGCCAGGACTTCTCCCCTCAGACATCTGGTTGGCCGTGCCATTTCTGGCACCTTCAGTGAAGACATGATACAGTCAGACAATCTGTCCCTAGAAGAGGATGCATCCTGCTGCCCTGACACAGATTTACGCTGGGGTGTAAAGGCACATACAGGATGTTGCCCAGGTACTACTGTAACCACACCCAACCAGTTCAGACTGAGGATTTCTCTATCTAAAGAAGCCCTCGCTCTCTCCTCCAGATAGTAACCTCCCTCTCCTTCAGCAACAGGCATACAGATGGCAATTTGCCTCCAATGCCTCCAACTGCTCCAGGGAAGGACAGGGCTGGGCTGCCGTACCATGGTTGCTAGAGAAGGGAGAGCAGAGATTCTGCAAGGCTGGGTTGAGGTTAATCAGCAGTATGTTGTGCGAGGAAGATGCTGTCAGGATCGGAAGTGTGAAGAGGGAAGGCTGAGGTCTCTTGGCAGGGCTGTCCCCTCACAGTAGGGATAAGGGCCAAGCAGTCGTGTCGAGCTCTTTCATCACCCCACAGAGAGATCCCAACCCCTATAAGCTGGCTGCAACACACCTGAGGAACACCGTGCCAACACCTTTTGTAAGCAGCTACACATGACCTCACAGCTTGGGAAGGTTTCACCACATATCCACAACCACATGAAATGACTCCGTGCCCCGAACCCCATTATTTGTGCTGCCCCTTGCCACAACATGATGCTGGGACCCATTGGTCCTTAAAAGGAGCCTCAATTCTCCACACCTCAGGAAGGAATCAGACGTGCAGATGCTCAGCCAAACATCTCCAATCCATCCGTCCCAAGGAATTCCCCATGCTTCACTGATTTTTCAGCCTGAGTTCTGCATAAACTCTCTCTCTGTCCCAGCCTTAGCCCTTGCCCCCAGGCTGAATCAATGCCACGTCATGCCAGACACGAGGGTACCACATGGCAGGCCACAGTCTGAAGTACCCTCAAGCTAGGATGACGTTCAATCCCCAAAATACTTCCTCCAGTCACCAGCTCTCTCATTCATAAACCAAGAATGTTTGTTAAAGCTGGAAGGGTTGGACCTGCTGTAGACGTTGGCGGTGTCCACACAATAAAAGCACCCATCAGACTCAAGTGGAAGGTGCCAACAGATATCCCTGCAGCATTCCTCAAGCCCAGGATGTCTCCACATGTTGCAGAGAGCACAAACCCAGTGACGCAGAAGGGATGACATGGAAGGAAAAGCTCAGCAGCTCCGGGTCACCTCCTGGAGCAGGCACGCTTGCCTCGGGGCAGCAAGCTACGGGGGTGAAGCTTGCCACATCGCTCTGCAGCTGCAGATTCCTGCCACCCATCCCACCCCCCACCTCCGCAGCCCGGCCAACCCTTCCCTTCAGGGCAACGCCAGCCAGACGTACAGCCAAGCGATAAACCGTGGCCGATTGCTCAATGGGAGGGTGCAAGTTGGAGCGTATCACGTCCCCCGTGGATTGCAGAGGGATGGCGGCTGCTGCTGCCTTGCTGGAGAAAGCCCTTCTGATATTAGGCTCCTTGAGAGCACCTTGTTTTCATTCAAAACAGCAGGAAGGGTTTCTGCTCCGCTCAGGAAACACTCAAAAGAGCACTGTCAGGTCTAGGTGGAGGAGGAAGAGCAACCCCTATCTTCACCTGCTGACCATCAGGTCACCATCTCACCGTCCTTTCTGCTCATGGACCTGCAACCACACACGAGCCACCACTCCAGGTCTGTCCTCCCTTATCAGGCCGCGCTGTCGGCTGTTTCTTCACCATTACCAAAGAAGAGGAGAGATTAGGGTATTTAGCTTTGAAATCAAACAAATAATTGCACAGGTTTTTGCAAACAGATCGGGGTTGGGAGGTCAGAGTGTGGCTGGTAAATCTCAGCACTGTTTGCTCTGACTAAATAATATTGGACCGAGGATAATCAATCATTTTAATCAACAAAATTATTTAGAACTCTTTAGAGCAAATAGGCAGCTCTGCTGGCAGCTGCCAAGAGATGGCAGGTAGCATAACGATCCACATACCTCTAATTCCCCTGCGTGTGATATGGATCTCTGCATCACTGGATTTACTGCCGCTGCAGACTTGCACTTGCAAGTACCTTGACCCCTCTCTGAAGGAATCCTTCCTCCCTCTCCGTGGCTCACAAATACACCCAGCAGCCCCTTGCAGCTGAAATCAAACCTGAACCAGCTCCCAGTATTCACTGTGCGCTCTGAGCATCTTCCCCATGCCAGCTGCATCTCTCGGCGCAGCATCATTTAACAGGAGAGGAGAAAGGACCAACTCAACAGAGGAGGCAAAAGATGCTCAAAAGCAAAGGACCTGTTCTCTTTGCTTTGCTGCCTGAGCCAGCCTCGTCTCCTCAGTTCCCCAGGCAGCCCTCAGGGTTGTGACTCCACTAATGCCACCAAATGACACCTCTTCAAGCACCATGTCCCAGCCCACAAACAAGAGGTATTCACACTCTACACCCACCACACACTGAATGTTTCCACCCACCAGCAGCAGCAGCAGAGCCCAGTAGCTACAAACAGCAGAGGACTTTGCTGGCTGGGCTGGAAGTCATGTAAGCAAAGGTATCGCCAGGGCAAGGAGAACGAGAGTTGGCCTCACATTGGCCTTGGGGCCAGGAGGAGATGAGGGACAAGGCCATGCGTGGATGCTGCCTGCCAGCCCAACACTGTTGCACCTCTCAGTCCCCAGAGAATGAACCAAGCTGCTCAGCTCATCCAGTGATGGAGGCCAGAGTGTGTCCTGGGAACCAAAACTCTCCAGCCCATGCCAGAGAGACTAACATCACTCCCAAACCAATTTCATTTCACAACATCCCAGGAACATCTCCTGGCATTATTACTTTTAAGCAGACAAGAAAATGAAGGTGGAAAAACAAGAGGATATTCCCTAGCACAGCTGGTAGCTGAAAAGCCCTGAGATTAAGGTTCCTCAATCCCTGGGTAAGCACAGATCTCCCAGGTTTTGCCTCTTACAAGCTACTCCAGGTCATCAGGCATTCCCATGCAGGAAAGCAATGGGTTTTTTCAAATGACCCTGGGAAGGTCATCTTTTCCAGCTCCGACTTCTAGGAAACTTCCCACCAGGGAAGGGACCAGCGCAGAGATTGGGCTGAACAAAGCCCTGGGAAGATGAAGAAGGTGGGAGTGAACGGGGGAAAGCGGCCAAAGATGAACTGGGCTGCCCCATCAGCTTCAGTCATCCCCATCCCAGAGCCAAGGGATGTCCAGGACAGGGATTATGTCACCTATTGGCAGCCCGGAAAGATGGGAGAGCAAAAGGGCTGGATAAACCGGAGCGGCTGGAGGTGCTTGGATCTGCCCAGAGGAAGCCTGAGCTTGGAAACCTCAGCAAAGACTTGGTGGGGCGGGTCGGGGGGAGAGAAGCTGAGACACTCGCAGCCCTCGCATCCACCCCGCGTGCAGCATCCGGAAGCTATTAAGGAATTACAGCCTCTCTGGCCCAGAGCCTTCCCCGGCAGAAGTGCCTGGGAGCAGATGGTGAAAGGGCTGATTGAATTCGGCTGCTCCGGCCAAGAGGCTATTAGGAGGAGACGTAAATGGAGGAGGGGGTGGACGGGGTGTCATTTGGCTACTCGGGAGCTGGGAGCCCTTGCCAGGAACTCTGGGAATCCTTCACCAACCATAAACTTGGATGGAGGAGCTTCAGCAGGGCCCTGGATAGGTGGCTCAGGGGAGTGAGTCTCTCCGTGGCTCTCGGCAGCTTGGCCCCAAGGTGATATCCTAAGGGGTGAAATCCTAAGTCTCTGGGGTGCAGGAGGCACAGGAGGGTTCCTCTCCCCAGACATCTTCATCTCAACAGGCAGCACAGTTGCTGCAGTGGATGGGCACCCTTCCAGGGAGGCAGGATGCCCCATGTCCCTGCGGTCACAGCCCCAGGAGCTGCATCTTCTCGAGCCTTGATCCCAGTTGTACAAAGGAGGTATGAGAGCTGTCAGCTCAGCTGTGCTGCTCGCCCACGGGGACAACCTCCCTCCCAGAAAAATTCAAGTTTCCAAAGATCCTTGATTCCCAACCTGGTCTAATCCCACTCCATTCCCAGCACTGGGCATGGGACCAGACCTCTCAAAGTGCCTTCAAAAGAGGACAGAACTCAAGCGACTCTGGATGAGGAGATGGGGGGGAAAAAAGGCCAGAGTGAGAGAGATACGTAGGATGAAGAAGAAAACCACACAAACCCAACAGGCAAAAAGCACAAATACGATATGTAAGTCACCCACTGTGCCAGCCCCAATGAAGGAAACGCTGGTCCCGGAGCACAAACCAAAACTGTGTGGGGCAAAGGAAGAGCTTAAACTTCTTGCTGGGAAGAAAAAGGAGGTACAACCCAAAATCCAACACCCCCTGGGGCAAGGGGCAAGGAACCAGCTCCAGACCCCCCAGCGCCACCTCCATCTTTGAATCCATCCCTCTTTTTCCAAGGGATGAAGGTCCGATGAGTCCCCCCCGGGGCTGCCTGGGCTGGCTGCCCTGGCTCCCCAAGGTTGGGAAATCAGGAGCCTGGTCAGGGCTCTGCCGGAGGGACAGGCACGGAGCGCTCCGTGACCGTAAGGGGATCTTTTCGGAGCAATCTTTTCCGAGACAAGTCATGAGATTATTTCTTGCCTGGAATTTGCTCCCGCGGCTCCCATCGGCCCCGGACTGCTGAGTCAAGAGACCGCTGGGGCTGTGCCCTCCAGATGAGTAAATAAATTGCCATGGGGAGTGGTGGGGTAGGTGGGAGCAGGGGGGGGGAGGGAAGGCGCCCCGTTGGGGCGCGGGATGAAAGGAGGGAGGGGACCTGATGACTCCTCAAGCCTTGGGCCAGGGATGCAGCCCGGCTTGGCAGCCGGCTTCAGTGCTGCTTTGCAACACCGCACAGTATTAGTCACCAGCTTAGTGAGCACAGTTACACAGGCTGGCGCACAGCTGTTTAAAGGCACACTAGCCCTCCCCTCTGCTTGTCTTCTTTTCCTCTGGGGTTCCCCCCCTCCCCATCCCTCCTTTTTTAAAATTTATTTACTTTTTTAAAAAAAAAATCTCTGGGCCTAAGTCTGGGTTTCAATGAGTGTTTGGACTCAGCAGCCAGCAAACTCCTGGGGAAGCCAAGGAAGAGGCAGCCCTCCATTACAGCAAAGATGCCAAAAGGCTTGGGCAGGTCCAGCCCCGGTCCAGCCCCTTCGCTCCCTTCCCTCCTCGCTGGTCCGGCGGGCAGCCAGGTCACTCTATAGGATCCATATGTCCCCAGCTGCTCAGAGCTTGGCCGTTTGAAAGGAGGAATGAACGCACGAGAGTCATCCAGCTCGAAGGCAAAACAGGCGCAGGGCCGGAGCCTTTCAAGTCGCAAGCTTGAGAGCCAGCTTCAAATCTGGAGCCGCTTAAAGGGATGGAAACCAGCCCCAGTGACTAACCACCCCGCTGGGCCACGGCTACCGTGACAGCTCCGAAACACCACTGCTGACGTTGGAAAGTGAAACTTTCCCAGCGCCGCAGTGGCACCAGGCTTCCCAGAATCAGGGACAGACCTATATGACATCAAGCCCAAATTTCTTTGCATCCCTTCGAAAGGAAGGGTCCAGGAAGTGCCACAGGGTATGGGATGGCGAGCCATGATGTTGCTACCAACGTGCCGGACTCACCCAAAGCCTGTGGCTGATGTTGGGGATCGTGTAAATCAATTTTTCCCCATTTCCAGCTGCAAAGGAGGAGGAATTGTGTTTAGTGTCCTTGCAAAGTGGTCTGGAGAGACAGAGCGGTTGGGTAAGATGCCTTGAGCATCTGAAAAGAGAAAGCACTTGGCATCACGTTTTAAAACTGCTTCTAACAATAACGTGTAGAAAAAGAAAAAGGAAAAAAGATCCAAATTTCACGTGTTCCACTACATCTTTTTTTAATTTTCCAGTGGAAAAAGCCAGGAATACTCCATTTTTGCAAGTTGTTTCTTCTGATGGTTCAGGTTTCGGTAAACAATTGCTGAAAACTAAAAGGGAGAAGAAAAAAAACCCAAAAGCCCAAAAAAACTCAGCCTCCTCCCCCCCCCACCCCGGCCCTGCTGCTTCCAGAACACTGACCAAAACTGAGTGGTTTTGCACAAACACATGCAGACACCTACCAAACAAAAAACTTTCATGTGGGTCAAAAAGCCACATTTTGATTATTGTGATAGATGGTGCTGATGGGGAGGGAAGAAACAGAAAATAAACCCCCAAAGCCTTTCCCAGTGCCCAGCTCCAGGTTCTGGGGTCTACCGGCTGTAACATCAGCAGCAGCTTTCCTGCTCTTTTATCTGGAGACCTCTGAGGTCGTGCCAGGAGAGGCTGCGGCTCAGTGGACATCCCAGCCCAGGACTGCAGCCACCCTGAGGTCACACAGCTCTCATCCTGCTGTGCAGGACACTTGGTACCCGAAGGGACGCGAGGCTGAGCCATCCGCCTCCTCCCTTGAATCTAGCTCGCTGCCTAAACCAGAGTCAACCAGTACACCCAAACTGGAAATCCTGAGGGGCAGATTGGTCCTAGCTGTGTGGAGAAGAGTGAGAGGCACAGTACAGCTTAACAGACCATAAGAAAACCAAGACACTGAAGGTAGACGGAGACCTGGAGTACACAGGTGGAGATGCTGCACCACGAGGGCACCGTGCCTCAGTTTCCCCTAAAACCAGACCTCATCAAGCCTTTCCTTGACATCTTTTGGAGTCAGAGGCACCAAAAACATAGCGCATTTTAAAAGAAATAAGCTAAGTCCCACTGGCTGGCTTCTGCGCTCTGCACCAGCCATCTGAAGAATGCCTTGGAATCACGTCAAGTATTTGAAACGAGATGGCGGGGAGAAGGGGCACGGGGAGGGAAGCATGGAGAGGGGGGAGCCGCTCTGCTTTTTGACTCAGTGTCTGGCTTCTTTCATCAGACCCGCATTCCTACTCATGCCATCACCCTCCGGGAAAGCGCGACAACGTACATAATCCATGTGGAGCCAATTTAACATCCCCTCGGTGTAAGGAAACGCGGTTGGTTCATTAACAAGGCTCTAAATGCTTAGCCAGGGTTAGGAGCCGGTCTGCAGCTCCACAGCCATCCCAGCATCACAGTCAGCATCAGGAAAGGTTTCCTACGTGTGCCTATATCCTCAAGGAAAGCAATTCCCCCTGCTGCAAACCCTCCCTGGGTGCTGGGGGATGCTCAGTCAGCACAGCTCAGCCCACTGGACACTTGTTGCCTGTTGGAATAACACTGGGTTACTGCAGTAGCCACCAGAGATGGAGGCTTCTGCGTCTCTCTGCTGCTTCTAGCTTTACAGGAGCAAAAAAGTTGGAAAGCAGAGGATTGTTGGAGCAGGGGGATTGCTGCTGTGTCCAACACCGGCAGCAAGGTGATGGGGATGGGAATTATATCCCCAGAGCCCGGCTCAGATCCAGGCAGAGCCCCACACACATCCCCGGGCCACAGCGGGGGCTGCCGTCGGCGCACAGCAAATAGCCAAGGGCTCACGGTGGCCTTCAGCTCTCATTCCCAAACCAGAGGGAGTCACAGAAACAAGGGGGTTTTCCTCCCTGGGAAAGAGAAAGCTGCTATTGCGTCCTTGCAGTTGTAATACTTTTGTGGTGGGGAACATCCAGCACAGCATCCTGCCTTGTTGCAAACCACAGGTCTACGCGTGCAGTGCACACAGCAGGTCGCTGGATGGAAGGAGCCGGGCACCAACAGCCATTCAAAGGATGCCAAAAAATTGTGCACAGTCAGCAAAATCAGGGGAGATGATGGGGGAAAAACATATCACCTGCCCAGTCCTGTACAGGCAGATATTGCCCCAACGACTTAGGATGCTCACAGGACCGAGGAGCAAACCAGGTCTTGGATTTTTGCCGCCTTTGAGTGGAAAAAAAAAAACAAAACCCAACAACCTCAACCCAAAAATGAGCAGTTTCATCTCACAGTTCATAAAGACGTGAGCAACGATAAAGAGCTCGGGGTTTGCTTCCCATCTACGGCTAAAGAAGCCAAAAGTTACTCAGAGCCTCCCACCACATTCAGAAGAAGCGAACCGAACAACTTCGAGCACTTCTGAATGCAGGCACCAAGGGCTCTGTCTTCATCTCAAGGCACGCAGCCTTGCTGAAGGCTCAAGCTTTGCATGCAAACATTTGCAGCCTGTTAACGTTACAGGCTTTCAGATCTGGTGAGCAAACACCAGCTAGATACCAAGGCCGAGCGTTCCAACCCAATTACAAATTGAAACTGCGCTGATTTTAGTTAATTAATTATTTTTTTAAATGTTTCTTTTTTTCTCTTTTTGGTGGCATCTCTGGGACCTGACATCGAACTACACGTCCCCTCCAGACTTCAGTTTGTGTCCCTCCCCCTCACCTCCAGGTTCAAGGAGATACTCAGGCAGGTAAAGCGGATTTGTAGGGTTTCACATCATTACCACCAAAACCTCCTGCAGGCACCGATCCTCCAGGCTGGGGTTGGACAGAAGGGAGCACATATAGAGGTTGGATGTGAAGGGCCTGAACCCAGCTTTGCTAGGGTCACCTTCACATCCCAGACCACCACAGAGCCGTTATCTCCCTCAGCCATCTCCCAATTTGGTAGGACTCAAGTGGCTTCACCCCCTGCCCTCCCCCC
>VZTU01025483.1:154038-247402 GCA_013400835.1 Zapornia atra | reverse complement strand
TCCAGGAGGATCTGTTCCACAATTTCTATATTCTCTACAATTAAATGTGGAAATTAAATTGGGACCTCAGATATTTATAAAATTCAGCTTGGAATCCACTTCCACTTTATATTTTCAATGTATTTTAGGCTTACTTTCTGTTAATTTCTGACTGTAAAAAGCTGGTTGTGGATATAGGTATACTTTAAGTTTAATTCACCTAGCCTTCTCCCCCTTTGTTCTTCCCTGGTCTACCAAGAGAGCACTTCAGAAATACCATGACAACTCATTAGTGGCATACGATACTAAATACTGAGATTTTTGAAAAAAGCAAATATACCAGCTGTAGAAGCTATAATTTACTAAGGTATGCTAGCTACCTAATGAAAAATTCTGATTCAAAGACTCCTGAGAAAATATTCTATGGGGAAATGAACTTGGTTTTTGCAATGAGTAACATAAAGGATTTAAGAGCTGCTTTAAAGCAAAGGAAACCCATAGAATTTCCAATAACACATGGGAATAGGATGATATGACAGGGAAAAAAAAAGATAAAACATGATATAAGAATTACTATTTATAACACTTCATACTATCTAGATGATAAAGGAGACCTCAAAGGAAAAGTAGAAAGAAAAATCTTCTGGTAAATCTCACGTTTGTTGTCCTGTGTAGGGGAAAACACATCTCAGTAAATCTGGTCTTTACAGTCAGAGGAAAACTTGTAACCAGGATTAACATGAAGGAGAAACTGATAACTGTTTTAATGACTGATACAAACCTATTACTTCTAATTTAGTTCTGTTTCTGTACAAATCTTTCCTCCTCTCTGCATATTCATTCATCAGCCAAGATTATTTACTAGCATAAGGACAAGAAAAATTAAAATCAACCTTCACCTCAATTCCGAAACCACAGGTTGTCCAACAATAAAGAGGTTTATAAAACATTACATTCCCAACTCAGAGCAAATTTCAAATAGGTTAGAATGACCTATTCTCATAGGTTTATAAAGTTGTAATCTCAGTCTTTAAGTGTAGCTCCGTAGGCTTCCTTTTTGTAAGGATTCCTTTTTGTTCATATTCAACATATGAAAATACTTTTACAAAAACAAAATACATTTTTATACATCCTTCTGAATATAGATGTAGAAAAGAAATACAGTTGCAATTCTTGCAACAGGTAGAAAGAAACTGTAGGTGTTAGGCATAAAAAAAGAGAAGTCAAGAAACAGAAATATGATTGCTTCCAGGGTAACAGGGTACTAAGAATCCATACAGTACACCTTGGCTTGCAAAGTTGACGAGAAAACCCTAAGACTTCTCAAAATTAAACTCAGACTCCGATTTTGCTGCTCACAACATATATTTAACACAAAAATGGGATACAGACCTTCAATTCAATTAGCATAACCTCAGGTTCAGTTGAAATATTTTGGGGCAGTTGCCATAAAGACAGAAGCATTAGATGTGAAGTCTGTGGTTAATCTCACACACAGTTTAAGTAAGAAGCATCAATGAATCTTTTGTAGAGTACATGTGTTAGCAGTTATAAATGTGAGTCCATCAATTACATCTGTTGGTCTGGTAACCTAGCTCATGTAAACTAAAGAATTCTTCTGCCTGAAACTTAAAATCTGATCACAGGCTCCTTTTCTGGATTGTTTGTACATCTATTTGGTGCCAAAGGACAGAAATGTGCTTTACTGCAGGAACTGGGCTCTGGGCCCAGAGAAAACTGAGACTCACTGAATGAGACTCACTTCTGCTTAAAGGTTTGTCATACTTAGTTTATGCCACTGAATTTTTTCCTGTCTCTGTGTACGGCTGAAAAGAGTTGGGATCTTCCTTTACACCTCTCATCATGTATTCATACACATTGACAAGATTCCCTGAGTGTTGCCTTCTCCAGCCTGAACAGTTCCAGTTCTCTCAGCCTCTTCTCACATCAAAGATGTGCCAGTGCCTTAAAATCATCTTTGTGGCCCCTAGCTAGACTCACTACAGTATGTTCACGTCTCTCTCATACTCAGGAGACTAGCACTGCATCCAGCATGCCAGGTGTATCTCACCAGGGCTGAACAGAGAGAAAGAATCACCTCTATTGACCTGCTGGAGATGCTCTGCCAAATACAGCCCAGGGTGCTGTTGGCCTTCTTTGCTAAAGTGTACCCTACTGACCCATGGTCAACTTGGTGTCCACCAGGAATCTCAAGACATTTTTTTCAAAGCTGTTCCCAAGCTGGTAAGCTGTGTACGGGTGCGTGGAGATATTTTTCCCCAGGTGCAGGACTTGATGTTTCACTTTACTGAACTTTGCGAGATTTGTATGGACCAATTTTTCCCAACTGTCAGAGGGTCTTTCAACAGCAGCACACTCATGCGATCTATAAAGCGCTCTGCCCCATTGTGTGTTTTCTGCCAATCTGCTGAGGGTGCACTCTGCCCTATCTTCCAGGTCACTAAGATGTTAATATTTGCCCCAGAACTAACCCCTGGGCTACACTGCTGGTACTGGCCTCCACCTGGACTTTGTGCTGCTGGGCAGTTCGACCTCATTTCAGTCCATATCACTGTCCATTCATGTATCCTGTACTTTATCAGCATGTCTGAGGATTTTATGAGAGACAGTGTTGAAAACCTTGCTGAAGATAAACTGCTCTTCCCTTGTCTACCAAGCTAGTCATCTAATTGTGGAAGGCTGTCGGGTTGGGCAGGAATGATTTCCCTTTTGTAAATCCATTATGGCTACTCCTACTACTTTCTTCTTGTTAATTTGTTCATAAATGCTTTCCAAGATTAGTTACTCCATCAACTTCCCAGACACCAAGGTGAGGCTGACCAGCCTGTAGTTCCCAGGTACTCCTTCTTGCTCTTCTTGAAAATAGAAATGACATTTACTTTTTTCCACTCCTCAGGAACACCCTATCACCATGACCTTTCTATACTGGCCTCACAATGGGATGGCTTAGCTCACTCAGCAGTTGTGAGTGCATCCCATTCCACCCTATTCCATCCCACCCCATCCAGTATTTATGTTTGTCCCATCAGGACTTGTGGTTGTCTTTTTAAATGTCTCACAAGAAGATACCCTTCTACTTGAGGACAAGTCTACTTTCCATCAGACTTTCTCACTGGTCTCAGGGGTTTAGGATTGTTCAGTGCCAGCCTTACCAGTAAAGACTGAGGTAAAGAAGTACCTTAGGCCCATATGTTCCCTTTATCACCAGGTCCCTGTCCTGTCGAGCAGCAGGCCCTATTTAACCTTGTCTTCCTTTCCTGCTGGTGTACTAGTAGAAACCCACAAAGGCTGTAATGGCAATTATGCTAGAGACTGTAGTGTCAGGGGCATTAATCAAGAGTGTTTTCTCCAGTGAGGTCCTCAAGGTCATTTCTCTCACAGCCCTTTTTCCTGGGCTGAACTTGATCCTGGCAGGTCCTAAGGGGCAGTTTTAAAGGGGAGAAGCAGGTTTCTATGTCAGAAAGAAAATGTACATTCTACTCTAGCTTGTGTCTGTTTTACAGCCTTGGTAGAAATTCCATTAGAGGGTTTTTGCGTAGACATTAGCTATGTTTCCATTAGTGAGCTGTTTCAGAGCAGCGGTGCTGCTTGGAAATGAATTCCTTGACTGTCGCCATTTACTGAGAGTAGCCTTTGTTTCCAGAGTTGTTTTGATGTGTTGGAACTTGGTTTCTTTCAGAGGAAAATAAACAAAACTCCTTTTCAAAAAATGTTCCGATGCTTAATAGGGAAATGAAGATCCAAACCAGAGGGTGGCTTGCACTAAAACTAAGCCCTCCAATACATTCTGCTGCCTTTTCCCTTCAGAAAGCTTTGCAACTTGAGTAGTTGAAACGCTCTTCTTGGAAGATGAAATCCAATCTGAAATAAAATCCCAGCACCCCATGTAGCAGGATACGTGAGAGGCCTCAGCACAACCTGCTTCAATCTACCGATCCACACATTTGCACCAAATTGCTTGCTAAAGTCAGCCTAGCTGTTGTGGAAATTATAAATAAATCACAGTAATATAAAGAATCCAGTGAGTTAGGCTGGGGCTTATTAGAGCAGAGATGTGAAATAAATACCACGGAATATGTTCTCTGTTTCTTTGCTCAGCTCAGGAGCAACAAATAATGAAGGAAGTTTAGAAAAGTTAAGGGAGATTTACCAGTTTGTTAGCTTTGATTGCTGTTTTGCTGAATTTTTCAGAAACATGCCGATAAGAAGCCACCACCTTTATTCCATTTTTTCCCCCACATCCAGAGTAGAGGAATATTTTATTCAAAGATACGCATCATTATTTGATGTGTGTAAAATGAGGAAAGTTATACTTGGTATAAAAGATCACACAGCTGCGGATACTAACTCAAAATAAAAAATTTATAGACCTACTAGCTTGCTTTCTTTCCCCTCTCCCCCTCCCCCTTCCCCAAAACGTACAGCGTGGAGGCTTTGTACGCTATTGTTTGTGTTGTACAGGTGGAGTTAAGTTATGCATCAACTTGTGGCCAAAATCCTATAATGAAAAAAATTTTATGCATGTGAATTATTCACAAAAACAAACATGGATTTATATTCAGCTGGAGAAACAGGGTGATAGAGGGGGTAAGACAGTGCAGCTATGAGTCAAGGAAATCCATCCCCTGTGACATTGGAAATATTTTTCTTCCTCTGTGCTCATTCCTTCTGCTATAAAAAGCTGTGAAAAAATAATCTTGGGAGAAAAACATAATGATTAATTTCTATTTCCATAATTTGAAAATACAGTATATCATCTCAACATATAATTCCACACATTTGAGATTGTGCATGGATTTTCAATATCCTACATACATACTATGGTATGTAGCATGTACATTCAGAATAATTATTTTTCCTAATATTAAAAACCATATTATAAATATATATAGTTGAAATAAATGGGTTTAAGGATTTTTCTTTTTTGTTTGAGAAAACGTAAGTTAGGTTATGCTGCCCTAAAAAAGAAAGAAGAAAAAAAAGATAGAAATGTGGATGATTATGGAGTTTCCTAGGCACGATGACACTTCAATCAGGCACAGACATTCCGATACATTTCATTAATCCTTACTCAGTAGTTCCAGTATAAACAGGGATGCCACCCCCCTCTGCATCCTATACCATCATCTTCTGTTGGTGGAATTCTGTCCAAAATCATAATTGCTTTAGAAAAATAAACCCCTATGATTTTCAAAACCAGCCAATTCAATATTTTCATGCAGGATGTTAAGATTCTTAGCATAGTTAGTATGTTCCTGATAAATACCATCTTCTTGAGACGTAATGGCATTCTGCACTGTTTTTATGTGTGCTCCAAAGCAACCAGTATTAGGAAATAGCTCTTTATGTCTCTACTTACTATCATTTTAATTTTCTGTTATTTTCCTCTGGTGTACAATATTAACTGCACTTTTCCATTTCAAGCAGCAATGGACATAACTTCTGTCTCATTTACTTCCTAAGCCACGGACAGATAGATTCCAAGAAATATTTGAGGGATATGTCACTGTATCTTTGTCCTACTACTGTACTCTTCATGTTGGTCCTGTGCTATAGACTTACTCTGAATAAAGGATACTGAATTACATGGACTTTTGATCTCATCAAACAAATGTAGACTTTCTAAGCTTAGTGATGCTTATTTTTCCTTAATTTTCTGGTTTTGGGTTTTGTTTTTTTTTTTAATCTTATTTTTGTTTATATTGCAAAATGCATCAAAGAGATGTGAAATTCCCCCAGTATTTTTGCAATATGTCAATATATTTAATTTCCTGGAAAAAAAAACAACGTGTACAAACCATTTGATCCCCTATGCAAAAACACTACTCCCAGTAGCTCAGGACAGAGCCACAGTTACCATTGCTTATCATAGCATCTTTCATTTTTTCCTTTCTGAATCCTAATGAGATAAACATTTTCAAAATCACCATGGTTGCCTTACATCATTACTGCTGTGCCATTTTTCAAATCTACCCACCTCTAGCTTGGTTGTACTTTGACTGTAGCATTTTTTTAGGATCTATGTGGCCTTTGCAGGTGGACTGTATTTTCTGAACCATTCTACCTCTCTCCCTTAACTATGCACATCTGAAAACTAATCTCTTCAATGACACTTAGAGAAATCCATTGACCTTATTGCTTAAGTATTAATTTTATTTGAAATATAAATGGAAGATGGGGTAAAAAGTTGTAGGAAAATTTTTAAGAACATTCAATGCAAACATGGAAATTAATGGAGAGAAAGGGGAAGACATAATAAACAGCTTAATCTACAGAAACCCACGTGAGGAACAGATGTGTAATTAATGCTTTACACATGATAGTGCTTGCAGCAGAGTGTGTTTCTTTTTAAGGTCAAAGGTGCTGGCAGCATCTTTGTATAACAGGACAGGGTATCTATTTTATACAGGACAGGTATAGCATTGGTCCTGTCTTCTTGCCAACATACTGGTAATGACGAGGTAGGAGATACCAGTGACATAAATCTGCAGTTTGCCTTGTAATCACTGTGGATTGCTGAATAGAAAAACTGATTACAAATAGAATATGGGGTTGGAATGTGAATACCTTTATTTTGCCCGGCCATATATAGATATAATACACGAAGCTTACTAGCTGCCTGCCTTCTCCCTCTGCCTTCCAGTTTCATGGACTAGCCTTTTTTTTCCTCTTACTTTGCTCAAATTCTGGCTCCCTTTAGTTTCAAGTGCACTTCTCTGAATAAATATAGAGAAAGGTGTTTTTGTGGAAAATGAGTTTGGTTTAGTATCTTCTTTAGTGTTTCTGTTTTAACAGGCCCCTGTTCCTAGGAGCAGAGATGATAGTCTTCACATCCTTCACTGATTTCAGGTTAGATAATAACATTCTGACTGTATCTTAAAACATGTGCATTCTGTCCTAGCAGTTTCTCTCCTGCCTTAGTATTCTATCCTAAAATATAATTGCAAAGTGTTTCTGTACTGTTGAAGAATTGTTGTACTCTACTACTCAGGTGGCTGAGTTCCAGTGGCAGGCTAAGTCATCTGTCTCTGTATGTGTTCATGACCATGTGTATGTATCTATGCATATGTGTATGAGTACGGATTGTATATAAAAAAAATGCATTCCTTACTTTGAAGGATGCAGGATGGTTTAATTTTTTTTTTCCTTTTAAATAAAATTTTGGCAAAGTGTATACACAGCACACTTGCAAAGTCGTGAAAATCACATTTGTAATTTCCCCCTTATAGTGGCACTAAATATATGTTTAATATCTTTCCTCCCCAAGCTGGTTCAGCATTCCCAGGGAGGGTTGAAAGATGCGAGTAATGTGCAGAGCAGTAAAGAAATGCTGTGGGAGTGGATAAATCTCCATGACCCTGGACATGTTCCAACTACCGCCCTGTAATGCGCTCCAGCAGCTGCTGGCAAAGCTATCAGTTGCTCCTTGAAAGTCACCTATCATAATCCTGATTCTACAGCACCACTTCATGCAGCCAGTTGCTGAAGCTTATGTGTTAGATATTCAGACTGCATATAACCAGTCCAAGTCTCCTATTTCTGTGGCTGTTTGCATGGCAGCAAAACACACATGTAATCCATAGCCAGGAGACAGACAACTTGCAAAGCAGATCACAAAGTTAAGAGCAGAAAGGGTAAAAATTTAGTAGGGTAGTTTTTAATAGGCGAACAGAATATAAAAGAAAAGGGAAAACCCCCACAAACTGTGCCAATGACCAACCCAACAAACCAGAGACAGAAAAAAACCCACAAAAAGAGATAAAATGTACAAAAAAAGATGACTGCAATTTTCTCCCCAGTGGAGATACAGGAGACCTGTGCATCAGCTAACTTTTGTAAGAGTCTCAAATGAAGTAGTAGCACATCCAGATTCCTTTTATTGATTAATAATCCATATTAAACCTCCCAAAGTAAGTATAATGCCCTTCTGTGCTGCCAGTTTGCTTCACACGCATTGTCCCTGTTGGCTGAACACCCTCTCTCAGCCTTTCTTTTCCTAATATTACCTGCCAATTAATCCTTCTCTGGCTTTTAATCAAATGGGGTTAACTGTTCTCTAAAAAGCACCAAGCTACCCTGTTACAGATCATCAGTGTGGCAACCCACTGGCATGATTCATTTAGAGATTAACCAGAGAATTTTTAAGAACCACGTGATGACCAAAAAAGCTAGCTGGTGGAGCTTGTTCTATATACCGCACTTGGGTCCTTGGGTCTTTCCTCTGTCTCTTTCAGTAGTTTTACATATTTCTACTTAGAAAATGAAGAAACACAGAAAGGTATTTCATCCTAATTGAATCTGGGATTTAAAAACACCTAGCAATGTGTCTATACAAAATTAATTACATAAATAAATACCTGATATCTTTTAAATATTATTTTTCTGTGTGTGCTTTGTTGGTTTGTTTTGGGGTTTTTTTGGATGGGGGGGAAGTGGAGTGTGTGTTTTGTTTTGAGCAGTCCAACACCATCTATATTGCCAGTAAATAAGGACAAGAAGATAGACAGGGTTGCCAAGCTACTAACTGCAAGAAACCAAACTCCTGAAGGGAGGAGGGAGGTGACCTTGAAAGACAACTACTGCTTGTGATGAGTGGAGCTCAGGAGCGAGAAAGTTCTTATGCTGTAACAAGCTATTTCTGTCTCTCCAGGTTTCTTTCTTGGAAAGTAATGTGTTTAGATAATTTACCCATTTCTTTTCCTGATAATCCATAAAAATAAGGTGAAATTAACAGTGCAATAAAAAAATAGATAAGCTGAATAGATGGATAATTTCATATACATGGTGCCAGTTTTGTAAGTTTTTTCTTTTTGAGAATTAATTTAATGGGATTGTTGAATATGTGAAGGACTTGTATCATTTGAGCTTATGATATAACATGAAAGAATTTATAAATATTACAAAAATAACCAGATCTTATGCTTTGAAGTATGAACTGCTCTGCTCAGCTGTCAGTATTCTTTTCTTTCTTTCTTTCTTTTTTTTTTTTCCCCACAGCAATTGGCTGAGGTTTTTTTTTTGAAAGGAATTGTCATCTCTTTCTTCAGTATTGTTATCAATCTGCTATGATGTCTGGACAAAGAACATGTTAGAGAAATCCATGGTTGAAAAATATCTTTCTTGATCATTACTTGGCAGAAGTAGTTATCCCATAGTAAGTGGGACAAATATGAAGAACCATGAGCTTAAGGTTTTGGAAGCAAAAAGCACAAAAAATTTGGTTCTTTGCTTTTGTCACAATGCTCAGGATAGGAGAGGAGACATATCTTTAAGTTCTATAGAAGTATAGTCTGTGTCCAGACGATGCAGGACTATTAAAGATGTTTCAAAGTAGTTGCACTTAATTTATGTGGCAACAGGGATCCTGCAACAGCTGGACACTATTTTTCAGCCAAATCTATTTAAGGTAGCTCTTTATGTTTAAGGACTATTAAGTAGGCTAAACTGGGTTTGTTTCAAACTGTTAGAAAGTTCTCTTGGAAGGTGTAGGGTCTGCTCTGCTATAATGAGTAAACCTTGGTAATCTATTTAGCAGATGAAATAGCTTTAAATAAATTTAGAATTATCTTTTCTAACAGAAAAATAAATGTGGGATTTTATTTTTTTTAATAGTATGCCTGTATTCTTCTTAATCTATACAGACCAAAAGAAATTACCAAAAAGATAGAAAATCTGCAACTTCATATTAAAATATTTCTATTTGTTAAAGTCTGATTCATATGAACTTTGTTGGACAGTCATGCTGTACTTCTTGTATGGCATGATGCCTTTTGGAAATGTGAGGAGGTCCACAAACCCATTAGTCTTGTCTGTCCAAGATGGTTGCATTACAAAGAACATTTTTCATCTCCTTGCTTTTTCTAGTTATTTTTAGTATAAGAATGGCACTATGTCACATCATTGTGCTGACTGTATTTCTTAAGAGACTGTTTTCATACTGCCTTGAAGAAATTATTTTTAAATGTTGCCCTGGAAATTTTCCTCTTAATGTTTTGAACAGCTTTCAACTGGTCTCTTAGCTAACACTTGCACTGAAAATCCAAGCATAAGGAATCCTCCAGGTAGAGAAGATACTTATGGGAACCACAGTGGAAACCTTGGTCAGTAGTATGTTTTAACAGATTTAGGATTCTCAGCAGCTACTTGTTTTGCCAGAGTATATATTAATATTGTCCAAGTCTAGATTTTTATTGCCCGTGCCCTTTGGCTAGGAGCATGTTGCCACAGATGATTCTAGCCTACTGAAGATGCTCAACTGATACCTATAATGTTTGTTCAGTGATGAATGGATGAATGAAATGGTGATGTTTATGTTAATATGTTGTGTTTATTGCTGTCATTGTTATTGGGGACTACTTTTCCCCTCTTTCATTTTAAGGTCATAATTTTAAATGCAGGGTATGTACACTGTCACACGCTATCCAAACAGGAGTGCAAAACATGGGAAAATCACGTGAATGTAATATTCTGGATTGCATTTCATTCTTGAATATTCTGCAATATTTAAGAGGTTGTACTAGATGATTGTAGAATTTCTTTCTGGTCACCTTCCCCATAAACATAGTCTGTTGGGAGGATTTGCTTTGGTGAGCACCATTTTTTCATTCCCTGTCAGAAAGGCACAGAGGGTGTTTCTCGCAAAGTGCCAGCCGCTCCTCAGCCAACTCATGTCCAGTAAACTCACATTTAACATATGTTACCATTCTTATTATTGATGTTGTGCTTTGTAAATGGAAGGCAAAAAACCTCTTGTCTCTTTAACCAGACATGCTCACTTTGAGTGGCTCCATGAAAACTATTCTGCACAAGAGTAGAAGGCAAAGATTCTCCTGCAGTAACTCCCTGTGCATAGTGAGCACTCTCCAAAGGGTGTCCTCTTTCCCATGCTCCACCCCAGTCTCATTGTTATTCAGTTTTAGCTGCTCTGCCAGTGACAGGACAAGAGGCAATGGGCTTAAACTTCAATATAGGAAATTCCACCTAAACATGAGGAGGAACTTCTTTATTGTGAGGGTGACAGAGCACTGGGACAGTCTGCCCAGAGAGGCTGTGGAGTCTCCATCTCTGGAGACATTCAAAACCCACCTGAAGACTGTCCTGTGCAGCCTGATTTAGGTGATCCTACTCTGTCAGGAGGGTTGGAATAGATGATCTCCAGAGATCCCTTTCAACCTCTGCCCTTCTATGATTCTAAAATTCTGTAATTCAGCATTCTAATCAGCATTTCTTTCTGTTATTATTCAGTTTAGTTGAATTTGGCATTTTTTCTTGATTCACAACTCAAATAGGCAATTATATAGTCTTGCAGGATATCCTTAGGTAAGTGAGCTAATGAGTTATATTATGGTAAAATACTCAGATGTGAATGGATAGAGGAAAAGATAGATATGGATATTTATAGATATGTGCCAGCTTCCCAGGTGGAATTATATTGATCTTAAGAGAAATAAAGATATAATTAAATATACCACCATGTGATGTCTGATATTCCACTAAAATATGCCACCCACGAACTATCTTATTGGGTCTCTTATTCAAATAGAAACCAACAAATTATAGTAAGAACTATGTCTGAAATGTTCTTTCCTCTGATATAGTAAGATGATTCCACACAATGGTAGTCAAGGCACTTCCATTAGTGGAATCTTAGAATCACAGACTGGTTTGGGTTGGAAGGGACCTCAAAGATCATTTATTTCCAGCCCCTCTGCAATGGTCAGGGACACCCTCCATGAGATCAGAGGCCTCATTCAACCTGGCCTTTGACACTGCCAGGGATGGGGCTTAAACAACCTCTCTGGGCAACCTGTGCCAGGGCCTCACCACCCTCATAGTAAATAATTTCTTCCTAACGTCTAATCTAAACCTACCCTCTTTCAGCTTGAAGCCATTACCTCTTGTCCTATCACTGCCCTCCCTAATGAACAGTCCCTCTCCCACTTTCCTGTAGGCCCCTTTAAGGGACTGGAATGCTGCTATAAAGTCTCCGTGGAGCCTTCTCTTGTCCAGGCTGAACAAACCCAACTCTCTCAGTCTGTCTTCATAGAAGAGGTGCTCCAGCCCCTGATGACCTTTATGGCCCTCCTCTGGACTCGCTTCAGTAACTCCATGTCTTTCCTGTACTGGAGACCCCAGAGCTGGACACAGTACTACAGGTGAGGTCTCACAAGAGCAGTGTAGAGGGGGAGAATCACCTCCTTCAACATGCTGGCCACACCATTCTTCATGCAGCCCAGGAAACGGTTGGCTTTCTGAACTGCTAAGGCACACCGCCAGCACACACTGCCAGCTCATGTTGAGCTTGTCATCAATCAGCACCCCTAAGTCCTTCTCCTCAGGGCTACTCTCAATCCATTCTCCTCCCAGCCTGTAGTTATGCTTGGGGTTGCACCAACCCACTTGCAGGACCTTTCACTTGACCTTATTGAACTTCATGCAGTTTGCATGGGTCCATCTCTGCAGCCTGTCAAGGTCCCTCTGGATGGCATTCCTTCCCTCCAGTGTGTCAACCTCACAACACAGCTTGGTGTCATCAGAACTAAATTTATGTATTTAATATATTTTGAGATGTCTATTCTGGTTACAATGTCCTTACAGGACAGGCTTGATGTCCTGTCAGACAGCTGGTGAAAGCATCTTATAAAGTCAGACCTTGAGTTTTGATGGGACTCTGTGTCTCATTCTACAGTCAGTGTCTGACCTCTTTCCACTGGGCATGTGATCTGAGTGCTGTCCCCTAGGTCTTATTTGGTTAGTTACATGACATTACTGTCCGAGAAGGTGGTGGAGAAGCAGCATCTTTAAAACACCATGCTGCCAGACAGCTACTTGGCTTGAAGCTGGATCTGGGAAAAGAATAGTTGCAGAAGAGAGGTCTCATCTTTTCCATGGACTGCATGAAAGCAATGTTTGACAGCACAGAAAAAGGGAGCAAGGCTTGGTTGGCAGAAAAAGTTGAGTTCTTGCTTTTAGGAGGAAGTGGCAGCACTCGTTACGCACTTAGGAACAAACTGTTTCAAATGCTGCAGGAAAAACTGTGGTTTCTCTTCAATTCTTTGTCTGTATAAAACAGGCCAAACACAATCACAGTGAAGTGAATAGAAACTGCACTCTTCAATTAAAACACTGAGTGCTTTTCGGTGTTTTAGTTAAAAAAAGTTTTACCCGCTCTTAGTGAATAACTTCCAATTCATCAGTAGCTTCTTTCAGTTGTTCTGCAGAATAATTCTTCATAGTTAAATTGTACAAGGAGAACCTGTCCCACTGCTTTTAGGGACAGGATAAAATAATGTGAACAGCAGGAGCAGCAATAGTTCAATTAGCAACACTGGCACACTTCTTTGAAACAGCAATGCTGCTCAAGCCAAAGAGCTCGCTGGCACTGAAATGTCTCTTGTGAAAGGGAAGCGTGGAGTCCTTGGTACAGTTTTGTAGAATAGCATGACACACAACAAAATGGGTAACCAAGTTGGGAAGCTGAAAACACAGTACAAAGCCTTCCCACACTATGGGACTGTGATGAAAGGCTCAGTTCTCAACAAGAACAGCAAGAGTTTGCCAGGCAATTTCTATACCATTTACTGTTTTCAGTACTTTCATTAAAGAAAGCCTGTCTTTTTGTTAGCTTTTTAGATGACTTTTTCTTTTAAACCTGTGTTCCTGTAAATGTGTTTTCATGGGATTTGGGTCTTTGTTTGTTTGTTTGTTTGTACTTTGGGGGTTTTGTTTTGTTTTGTTTTTTAAAGAGTAGCCAAATTTCACGGTTTCTTCTATCTCTGTATCCCTCTTTGGTAAATGTCTGAAAGAACTGTCTCTGGAGAAATTTTCCATAACACATCTTCATTGTAGATTTTACTTTTAGAGTAAATAAATTTTTAAAACGTCTTTTCATGATGAAATATGGTTGTGAACACTGGTCTCATGGAATATAATTTATATGCAGTAATCTGCATAAATACTTCCAAACTGTATCTCTTCGATAATTAATATGTTGACATACTTACCTGGCAGGGGAGACACCATGATCAGGCAGGTGGTTTTCCCAGGGCGAGGCTCATCCCCTACACTCTGGGTGTGCTGACCCCTGCGATTTCCCCAAATGTGGGAGACTCGACTGCATAATTTGTGGTAGTGGGGGACTGTGTTCGCGCTCTCCCCTACTTTAATTTATTTTGCGCTGCCATCCAGAGAGACCTGGACAGGCTGGAGAGCTGGGCTGGGAGAAACCTAATGAAATTCAACAAGAGCAAGTGTAAAGTCTTGCACCTGGGGAGGAATAACCGACTGTATCCGTACAGGCTGGGGGATGACCTGTTGGAAAAGAGCTCTGTGGAGAAGGACCTGGGGGTCCTGGTTGATGACAGGTTGGCCATGAGCCAGCAGTGTGCACTGGTGGCTAGGAGAGCCAATGGGATCCTGGGATGCATCAGGAAGAGTGTGTCCAGCAGGTCGAAGGAAGTGATCCTCCCCCTCTACTCTGCGTTAGTCAGGCCCCACCTGGAGTACTGTGTCCAGTTCTGGGCTCCCTGGTATAAAAAAGACAGGGACCTTCTGGAGAGAGTCCAGAGAAGGGTGACAAAGTTGATTAGGGGTCTGGAACATCTCCCCTATGAAGAAAGGCTGAGTGAGCTGGGTCTGTTCAGCCTGGAAAAAAGAAGACTTAGGGGGGACCTAATTAGTGTTTATAAATATCTTAGACATGGGATGCAGGGGGAATTGGCCAGCCCCTTTTCAGTGGTCTGTGGGGACAGGACTAGGGGCAATGGCTGTAAACTGGAGCACAGGAAGTTCCGCACCAACATGTGGAAGAACTTTTTCACAGTGAGGGTGACGGAGCCCTGGCACAGGCTGCCCAGGGGGGTGTGGAGTCTCCTTCTCTGGAGATATTCAAGTCTTGTCTGGACGCCTATCTATGTAATATGAGATAGGGAGCCTGCTTTGGCAGGGGGGTTGGACCCGATGATCTCTTGAGGTCCCTTCCAACCCCTACAATTCTGTGAATCTGTGAATCATATTTACTGTAGAAAGTCATACTTTACAAGCAAAACTCTATCTGTTTCTGAAAATCACTTTCAGGCAAGATTTGGCTCTACTTCACTGCAAGTTGACACACAGAATGTAGTATAAAGTACAAAACTGCATTATGATTTATTCTTTCCATACAGGATAGCATGTAACTTACCAAATATTACAGTTCAAAGTTGCTGTAATAAAACATCTACATTTAGGACCAGTTACCATAGAAAGAAACTTGAACTATGTTAATTTCCAGAAGTATTTTCAAATATTAATGATGTGTCTCAGATAAATATGTGTTGCAGTTGTGGGGTACTGTTTATCCTTCTGCTGGTGACTACTGTACCGCTTTCAATAGGGACTTTCAGGCAGTTATGAGGTTAAAAAAAAAATTCTAGAAGATGAGAATTCCATTGCCTTGATGGAGGTTTTATTCATTCTTTCTGATTACCAAGCTGCAGCACATGGAGTTTTTGAGATGGTCGATACTTTGAAAACTCGGTGCTGTTTTATCATCTGTGCTGAGACTCATGAAAAATTAACAGGTTTTACCAGCACCTGAACCAAATCAATACTTAAGGTAATGAATTCTTGCTCTTTGACAGATCATGTTATTAGACAGGTAAAATTTGGGGACTACATGGGTCGTAAGAGCATATTTTTGGTGACTGAGAATTGCAACTAATAAAATGTTTATAGTGCCTGCATGGAAGGGATTCAGATTACCCTCTTGGTCTACGATGGAATGAATTGAGATGTTCAGAGTAACCCTTTGTGACAGTTGTCCCAAACATACCCTATCTGTAATATAAAAAGTTATTGTTTTCAGATACATATTTATCAGGAGACCAAAACTGTGTCCTTTAAAGGACTGTGATTAGGAGACATACGAGCAAAAGCTCAGGCATTAGAAGTGGGAATTTTGGGGTATTTTTTTTTCTTCTTCTAGGTAATGGTGATATCAAAGCTTCTCATCTTGCAGTTCAGTAACAGATTAGAATTTTACTCAGTGTTTGGCACTGTAAGGCTCTTATCTGTGTTAGGTCTTTCAGGCATTATTAAAATAATAGTTGGTTTTAGCTATCCTTCTTACTCTTGAAAGATCAAGCAGTTTTCTCTGTGTGTAACACTTACAAAGATTTATTTTGAAAGAGAGATTGAGTATGGGATAATCTGCCTCATGTTGAACATCACCCCTTGTCCAGATGATTGCCTTACACAACGGTGAGAACTTTTACGTATGTGCAGAACATACCTGCGGACCTTTATTATTTTGCCCATACATATGTTGCCTACAGTCAATTATTGTGGAGATTATGTCGCTAAGGTAATCAGAGAGAAATAAATCAAAACAAAACAACAGTTTCAAGGTTAATCGAAGTACTTTCATTCTGAAACTTGGATGATTACATCGATATAGAAGCCTGAAGTTTGGCCACTCTTTGGAATGTTCCTTCTAAAGCTGCCTATATAAAAAGCTTGGGGAGGTTTGCTTTACTTGTTTCTTGTCTTCCTTTTCTTTTGTCTTTTAGGACCTGGGAAAATGTTCTTGTGACAAGAACTACAAAACTACACATTTTTATGTGATCTGAAACAACAAGCTGGACAATGATATGTAGAAATACATATATATATATTAAAATCGGAGATAGAGGAGGTAGAGAAATTTTCACATCAAGAATGTGTGAAAGGAAAACCAATGCAAGAAATAGCATATAAAATGGCTAAGATGGGGTTTTAATACACCAGTGAGGCCTGCGAATTGACTTAAAAGCTGAAATGCAAGCACCGAGTCAGTGGTTTCTAATTCTAAATGAGATTTTAAGGTAAAGGCAAGAGGGTATTACATTAACAGGCTCATTCACTTCAAACACATAAACAGAGGATATTATGGTCAGGTGCAATTATGGTACATATCTTAGCCATCTGTAGTCACTTATAATGTTTCTATATTTTTAAAATTCATTCCCTAGCTTCCACTTAATAATTTTGTTATGTGGACAAAGAAAAAACACTTTTATTGACAAAGAAGAATCACTTTCATCATGCAAGGATATTTCAATTTGGTTTTAGTGCATATAAATCCCTTATGTTTTATTTCTCTTTAAAAAGAAGGATTCCTAGTCAGTCAGGGCAGCAGAGGAGTGTGGTTTAGGAGACCTGAGATCTCCTCCAAGCACTGCCAGGAGCTTGCTAAATGCCTTTAGGGAAATCACCTTGCAGGCACTCTCCTTATGTATGAAGTGTATCAGAGCTGCTGCTGAGAAGTTCTGTATAATGCAAGAAACATTATGTTAACACTCACACTGTTCCAATCTGGGTGACAAAATTAAGTTTTGAAGATATTCTCTAAGCCTGTTTTCTGCCTCAACAAACAATTCTAATGCTGGCAGAGAAAAAGAATAAGACTATTCAGGCAAAACAACTGACCATACTGTCATTATACATTAACAAATATGCTCCTTCATTACTTTAGCATTAATATAATAGGAAGGCCATACAGATCATCCAATCTTTTATTTATTTTGTAGGTTTTGCACTTTGAAAATGTTAAAAAAATCTTATTTATGCTCAATCAAAAATTGAGTAATTGTTAATAAACACAAAGTGAAGAATTAGATTCTCCAAAGGAAACCTTCAGAAGCTGTTTTTTGGCTTAATTCTTTTATAAACTGTGGAATATGTTTCTAAAGGAAACATATGATGACTATAACTAGTAAGGACAGAAAATAATATGCAATAAATAGGAGTAAAATATTAAAGATATCATAATTTTGTAACCTCAATCCGGATTTAGCAACTATCAGAAGGTTACAGTGAGACTGAAAATGAGAGGGTAGTGCTGCTTACTTTTTAAATGTTTATGTAAGTGAACATTATTACTTTTCATTGATGCTTCCATTATTGTTCACTGTTACGTCATTTCTTCCTGAAAATTCCATTCCCTTTAATCATTAAAAATGTGTATGTAATGTCAGTTCCATAAAGCAGTGTGCATATATCTGTCAATGTATTAACTGTATCTGTCCCTCACACTGCACTTGGTGATGTAGTCTACAGCAACCCTTTATTACAATGATCCTGTAAGTATATGCATAAGATGAAACTGTCAGGGAGATTAATTTGTGAAAAATCATATGCAAAATTTAGAACCCTTAAAATATCTATATTAATTTTAGGATATCTAAATACTGTGAATTTGCACATCTCTTCTGTGGGAAACAGCATGGGTGGGAGTGATAATCCTCTGAATAGTGCATGAAAAAAATAAAAGGCAAAATGGATGTATAATTTACTCTGATACACTGACCACAGCATCAAAGAAGTGTGTGAGTGTAAACTTCAGACAAAGAAAACCTTCTGAATCTTGCTGTGTATCTGCATAAGTTTACCTCTGATAAAGATACCATAAGTCTGCATAAGTCAGTGGTAATTCAGGTAGTATTTGTTTTTAGGAAGGCACTGAAAGTAACAAACGTGGCAGTAGTCCCTAATAGTAATGTAATACTTATTGAAGAGCTAAACTAGGAAATCAAACAACTGTTGCCATATTTTATACTGTGGTATAAACTGTGGGAAAAGTGGCAATGAAGCCAAGTGGATGCACAAGAAAATGCTCTATCACTGAATTTTTGCTATAATCTGCCCTTAATTGTGATGTAAACATGGTACATATTATTTTTTGACTCCCTGCTTTTGCCACCCACTTCCCCTCTTGTCCTTTACCCTTTTGTATTTTTATTGCATATCGAAAATGCAGCTTCTTCTCAGTTTATTTACATCATTAATGAAGGCTCTCTTCCACTATGTGTGCCTTTATCTTGTGCTGCACACAAACACAGAGTTTCAGGCAGAGATTTTTCAAAACCAGACCTGTGAGTCACCATGCCTCAATTTACATCCAAAATCACTGCTAATCTTGGAATAATAGCTGTTAATACTGCTAGTGAAGAATCTTGATTATCCCAAGCCATAGACTTTTGACTCAAATCCATCTGGAAATGCCTGCTCTCTATTTACAATCATCCATTAGTCTTTATTCACCTCAGCCCCTTGTTCTCATACCACCTCCTATTTCTGGCAGGATTCCACCAGTTAAAAAAAAATACTACAGATTTATTTAAATCCCATTTTCCACAATGTAGTACAGTAATAGAAGGAGTTTAATGAGAAACTTCATTATGTGTTCAACAGAGAGCTTTCTCACTGATCTTGCAACAAAAAAAGAATCTTCCCCTCATTATTGGTGTCTTTCTGACTCAGCCAGGCTTTCATGTAAAAATAACACTAAGCTCACAAACTTGTGATGGAATGGCAGTTATATTAGACACAGTTTTATTGCCTCTTATGAGTTATTTTTAGAAACCACAGATCAGCTTTTAACATGAGCGGCAGAGTAGCAAAGACAGAAAAAACTGTCCATAGCTGGAATTTCTCTGAGGCGGACATACAGAAGTACCAACACTTTGGGGAGATGGAAACAGAGGCTTAAATGACAACTAGTATTAACCAAGGAGTGTTTAAAACATCTGCATTGATTTTCTGAACAAACCTTGTCAATTTGACGTTACTTTAATTTTTAAAGGGATGATCAGTGGTTTCCTGATTTAAAAACGTACAGTAAGTCTGTTGTTTGCTGCAGATCAACACAGCTCAGAACGGTGTAAGGTCTGTTTGCCACTGCACGCTCCTGAGTGCATGTTTTCATCACTCTGGGACTTCGTTTCTGCGGAACTGACCTCTGAGGGAGGGCCAGACTAGATATTTGTAAAGCTGGAGCATAAATAACAAATCTTATCTTTTGTTTCTGAAGATTTTGAATCTTGTTTCACCCAAAGTTCTATGGTTTTGTACACGGCAACTTTGCTGTTCCCTATTAGATAGAGTGAAATTTAGAAGAAGGCAAAGCTCATGTTAAGAAATCCTGTATCAGGATTTCCCAACAAACCCTTCTTCTACATTTCACTCCTAAGATCTTTTCAGGATGCCAGCAAGCTAAATCCCTGAAAAAGGAAAAGCCAAGAAAGGAAGACTGTAGTGTTTACACATCTCTAACGAAGAAGTGTAGCTGTTGATGCTATGAGGTCAAAGAGAGGTTATTTCTTTGTCTGGCAGGGATGAAAAAATTGCAAAGAGTTCTAAGGAGAAGTAAACTAAAACCATAATTAAATGAAAATAAAAATCTTAGGGATTCTGTAGGTTGATACGACAGAATCTTCTAAAGTTTCCATAGGTCACAACAGTTGATGAGATGCATAAAAATCATGAACACATTCTAAACCAAAATAGTGACTGAATCTTAACTCGTAAGTTCCTCAGTATTAAATGCTTTGTATTTCTCATGGTTTACTCAGCATAGTGCTGTTTGAAAGTTTAACTCATATTCTTTTCTATCTCTTTGTCAAAGAAGTAAAGGAAAATTTTTCATTTCTTCGAGCTCACAGATTTAGTTCGGTTACTGTTAAGTTCCCAAACTAATGTTTTATTCTTAAATACAAGCTGTCTGATCTGAAAGCTTTCTGAACACCTGAAAATTTTAGTAACTTGGGAGGGATTTAAGGTTTTTTTACCATTCTGAAAAAAAAGTTACTGTTTTTTGGTGCTTAATGATGGATTTGAGGACCTTGATAGACAAGTGTGTTAAACTGTCTTAAAGAAATAAACTAATGTAAATGTTGTACCACACATCATGTTGCTGTACTAACAAACAGGAACTAAAAACACCCAGACACGCTCATCCTTGAGAAAATTAGTAGTTGTTGTACATCAATCATTCTTGTTAGTCAATAGGCATTTAAAGATAGTACCATAAGTTGAAATTCAAACAGTATAATGCCAAAAGACAAATCCTAACAAAGAAATAGCCCATTGCTATTATCTATTATTTATGCAAATGTATATTATATTTGGGATGATACACTGGCTGATTGATGGAATTTGGAGACTTGTGGATATAGCAAACACTAACCACTGTCTTTTCTCCATTTTCATCCTAAAAGCTTACATGTTATGCAATATAAAAATAAATGAAAAAAATACCAAAGCTCCTAATCCAGTGTTGTCACAATAGCAGTGCTTACCCTCACAGTTACCTTTTTTGTGAACACATATAAATAGCTCCCTAAGTGCAAACCATCTTCCTTCCTCACATTTTTTCTATCCCTGAATTTTATATTTTCAATGTTTTATCAGTTTCAAACATTTTCTGTCACTCTCATATTCTCACCCTTAATTGTTTAGACATGATTTCTTATCGACTTTTCCCTCCTGATACAAATCCTTAATGCATAGCTTTTTTTTTTCATATATTATATCCCCACGGGTTGCACTTTCTTTTCTTGGTTGACAGGTATGTCAAAAAGGAGTTGAGGCTGGAAAGCGAGACAGGTGTGTTTAGAACAGCACAGGAAGAAGAGGTAGAAAGGAAGATGGACTAGGGATAGAAGGGACTTGTGGGGTAGGAGGCTGAGATAAAGACAAGTAGAGGGTGAATGGAATGAAAAATGGTGCTGACATCAGAGAGCATATGGAGATGGAATTGGGCAGCCTGACTTGGTTTCCTATCGCTACCGCTTACAGCAGCATGCAACTAAATTAGCAGGCATTTATTTTATGGTTCTTTAAATGTAAACTTCATAATTATATTCCTCATATAAAGTTCATTTGAACATACGTCAAAACAGTTGGAAGTTTGCATAAAAAACCCTTTTACCAAGACAGAAACTTGTATAGCTAGGCTGGTGAACAAGCATCAGAAATCAGAGATCAGTCAGAAGGTTTCACGCTGCCTTGAAACTGGAGACTACCAAACCCATTCACGTTGTTTAAAATGAAGACAGACAAAACAAGGACTCAATGGCACATATGAGCTGAGATTTCATGGCAGATCCAGTTATGAACATCTAGAAATGAAAAGCTTTATTCTAGCCTGGATGGTATGATTAATCCTGGGGAACCTGCTGTAAATGAGACTGCTAGGACTAAGGACTCATATTTGTTGGAATTTTTGAAATTCAAATGTCTTTAAGGCCTTATCTGTTCCTCTAGAATTGTCAACAGTCTCTGTTGCATGTCAGTATTCATTTAAAACTTCACTGGACTCTACCATGGAACAGAAAACACTTCTGTGTAATGGATCATGTTGTACATAATTAGTGACATCTTGGTATCTTTGATTATGTCTAGATGACCCTGATTGAACATGGGGGTGGGACTAGATGACTTCCAGAGGTCTAACCTCAACCACTCGGTGATTCTCAGAGACAATAGGAAGGTTGTAATCCATGGTAACAAGAAAAGGTATCTGTTTTCTATTTGGGTCAGTAGTTAGGCCCTGCTGTTGCAGACATCCCTAAGAAGCCCACTGAATTCAGTACCTACATGCAAGAGAGTCCTCAGAAATGGTCCTTGACTCATGCTGAAATCTTACCCATGGTGTGGCAGAAGCCAAAAACTGCAAGTTGGAAAGTGCTTCCTTTTTATTCATATAACATAACAGTAATTTCTTCTCAGTAAGAAAGAAGGGAATTCCTGCAGATATTTTTGAGGAAAGAAATATTGAACAGGAGTGTAAAACAGATGTCCTACAGAAGTATTTGTTTGCACTAAGTAGCCAGTGCTGGGATGTAGCTATGGTTACTAAATAGCTGAAGATAAGCAGAGAGGAAGATGTATACTGTATCCTTTGTCTCCCGAGGGAAAAATGATAGAACATAAACATTTTACAAAAGTTTTCAGTACTGCTTACATAAGATGCCTGGCATTTAAGAAG
Source organism: Zapornia atra (assembly GCA_013400835.1). NCBI lineage: Eukaryota > Metazoa > Chordata > Aves > Gruiformes > Rallidae > Zapornia > Zapornia atra. The sequence continues at coordinate 224,616 of VZTU01025483.1, read as the reverse complement.
CTCAAGATCTAATTAATTTTCTGTACTCCTTCACCTTTTAAATTGGAAAACTCTCTGCTCATATAAGCAGTTGTGAAACTGAATTTTATAATTTATTTTTAAAATGTTACTTTAAGTAACTCAAGTATCTAAAAGACTGAGTACAGCGAGACAGCAATTAAAATCAACAAATTTTCATAATTTTGCACCAGAACTAACAGAATTACCTCAAATTCAATTTCAAATTTGCTGCATCATATTTCAAAAGTACTTTTAACAACTGCAAAACCTTAATAAAATCTGACACCCTTATTAGAATAATTACACATTCTCTGTGTATTTGCCAAGCTAAACTATACATATTTATACTATATTGTAGCATCGTAAAGCAAGTCATACCAGTGACCGCACTGCATATTTTGAGTAGCAGGAGAGTTTCAATGCACAAAAGGGGTAGGCCAGACTAGCAGCCTACAAAGTACATATTATCTGTGGCACCATTATATATGTCCCAGTGACTTCTCTACTATGGGGACTCTCCCAGCTGCTGCTCACAGTGAAGAAAAGCCACCAACTTGCTGTGCATCCTGTGGGTGTGCAGATGAAATCCCTAGGTTTCTTGAATCACCTGCTGTCTCCTTGTTTGAAGGGGTTGCTGTTTGATTCCATTAAGTGGTCACCCAGGCAAGGTAGTGAGGAAGCATAAGGAAGCACAGGCAAATTATAAGAAAGAGACATACTTTATGGAGAAGAGTCATATGGTAATGAAATCCAGGGAGGGGATTGTTCTGCTCCACACTGCCCTGGTGTGGCTGCACTTTGAGTACTGGTGCAGTTTTGGACACTACAGTACAAAATGGAGACAAAAACATTGGAGAGTGCCCAGAGGAGGGCAATGGAGATGGTGAAGGGTCTGGAGGGGAAGTCTTATGAAGAGAGGCTGAAGTCCCTTGGTTTGTACAGCCTGGAGAAGAGGAGGCTGAGGGCAGACCTCATCGCGGTCTATGGTTTCCTTTTGAGGGAGAGCAAAGGGGCAGGTGCCGATCTCCTCTCTTTGGTGACCGGTGATAGAACCCACGTGAACTGCATGAAGCTGAGACAGGGGAGGTTTAGGTTGGATATTAGGAAGAGGTTCTTTATTGAGAGGGGGGTCAGGCACTGGAACAGGCTCCTCAGGGAAGTGGTCACAGCGCTGAGCTTGACTGAGCTCAAGAAGCGTCTGGGCAATGCCCTCAGTCCCATGCTCTGACTTGGCTGGTCTTGTGTGGAGCCAGAAGTTGGACTCGATGATCCTTATGGGTCCCTTCCAACTCAGGATATTCTTTGATTCTATGATGTGTCTATGAATTTACAGGCTGTGCAAGTCAGAAAAATGTATCAAACCAGACTCTGGTCCCGTGCCGTGAACACAAAATATTTCTCACCTCTCGTAGTTTTTCCCCTCAAACATTTTCTTCCAATAGAAGATATTTTCTTCTTCAAAAAAATGTAATGAATGGAAATGTTATGTTATGCTTTCAACAAGTATCAAATAAGAGTTAATGCTAGGACAAACCGTTGACATTGTCTACTCCTTTGACTTATAGGAAGCCTTTTTTTACTTTCCATCCAACACCAATATAGATGTCAACATTGTCAGGACAAAATATGAATTCAGTCATTTTCCTGAAAACTCTCAACATGACTGCCATTGTTTTTATTGCAGTCTGTATGATGATGGTGCTCACTGTGACATATGGCAAAATGTCAAGTAACTTCAGTAAGCACTTATCCTGCAGGTGGTGAAATTAATAGTAATATGTTCATGAGGTAGTTTGAGATTCTGTGATAGTGTCAGCTCTCCCTCTGACATCAGTGGTGGAACAAGCATAACCTTAGAGGATAAAAGAGACTGTTTTCAGGCTCAGTGTTAGCATTAATGCCACCTCCCTCTGACAGAACAGGCTGCAATGCTGTATAATCAGTTTATAAAGATACAGCAGCCTGTTTAATCACACCAAGTGTCAATGCTGGCATTTGACTGGAGCATGTAGATCCCCAAAAGATTAGAGCTTGTTTTGTTCCATGGCAGGATTTCAGTGCAAAGACAGCTCTATAAATATTCCCCCAAAGCTATACTGTCTAAACAAATTGCTGTGCTTTCAGGTGGTGCAGTGTGATGTCACAGCACTTAAAACAGGCTAAGAAAAGCAGGGATTGTGACGGAGGAAAAAAGTGAACAATTTCAGGAAATATTCAAGACTGTACTTTTGAAAGCAACACACATCTTCGATAAACCTGAGGGAGCAGGAATGATGATCTTTTGATAAGAATGTATTGAACACTTACTATGTTGAGAGAGTTAATTATTTCCCATTCTGCTATTCTGGACCAAATCTAAAGTCTCTACACTTTTTTTTTTTTTTTACAAATACCTTCATCAAGGAAATTCAGTGAGATCTTGGATAGGGAAAAAAAGAGAGCAGATATCAGATTGCTTTTTCTGTATGAAATAATATAGTATTATTGAGATGCAAAAAAAATAATTTCAGCATGTGTACACATGCTAAATTATGCTGACATCTATTCACCCAGTATGTCAATCTTTCATCAGCATTTTAAAAATAATAAAAGTCTATGTAGTGATAATGAAACATCGCAATTATAGGAATGTATATTCTGCAAACATTTGATTTGCCTTCTTAGAAGGAAAAATATGAATAACCAAAACCACCCCAAAACAACAACAAACCTCCCCCAAAAAAAACCACAGAAAAAACCAAACCAACAATATCAAACCAAATTGTAATATGTGGAATTTTTTACATTTTTTTAATTCCGTATTTTATTCTATTTTTTCAGTGTTTTCCTCAAAAAGATTTCTCTTGAAAATACTTAATAGAACTATCCATATGCATCTAAGTGGCAACTCTAAATCACAAGAATGCATAATGCAGAGAGAAAAACATGCCTGCCAAACACATGTTTATGTCAGTAATTAATATTCTCTTGAAGAACATATTCGTACATTGTGTGAACATCAGACTACTAAATTGCCTCAGTAATTTTTGCCAAGTTTTCGGATTTCCAACCATATCATGTTTTATTTTTTTTGCTCCCAAGTAAAGTTTCCAAGATGAAATTACTTCAAAAGCAAGAGATACAATACCATAAAAGGGAAAATAGGAATGGACAGAAATAGACTCTTTTTGAGACTCAGTTAATTTTCTAAGCTTAACATTTTCTAATTATAATAGCATTTTTTTTCAAAATGTCTGTTTCATTAATATGGGCCAGAATTGAGTGAAAGCAAAGTATAAAAAAGGGATATATTAAGATACCAATGAAGAATATCTTCACCATATAGTTATAATGGAGCTCAGTTTTCAGACTACAAACCGTTGGGTGGAAGGGGAAGTAGTCTAGTGATATTTTTTGCATTAAACTTTGGATTATTTTTTGTTTTGTACATAACAGTGTTAATTATTCTTTAGTTGTTTGTACTTCCATCCTCCCTTGAATTGCATAAATCCTGTTTGACGGTGACCTCTTCCTTCAAGGAAAAACATCTAAAATGCGAAGAAAATATCATAAAGCCCAGTGAAAGCAAAAATTTATGTAACCACTATATCCTTTTTAAAACATGCTTGGGACAATTTTTTATTTGGATAAAGACAATAAATACTGGTATGAACATTTGCTGAGAGACCTCCTCAAATCCCGGATTTCTTTGTCTTTTGCTTTCTACTGTTCTTTCCTGGCCTTTCTTTATATAGCCAGAATATATTGATATTTCTGTCTAGACAGGAGGTGGTTACATGACTATTACAGGGAACAGAGCTCAAAAATATTAAAGCACTTCCATGGGTAAAAGGAAAAGAAAAAAACAACAAACAACCCCAAAACCACCTCCCATGTAATTATTATTCATGGAAATTTAAGACTCAGAAATGAATAATTGCAAGGAATATCTAAATCACAGCAAAGTCACGGAGAGTTTTTGCTTAATTCATTCATAAATCCTTTATGGCTTCATCTAAAAACCTCAAGAAAGATGGAAAGAGTGTATAGTCCCTCTGGACATTTTGCTTTCTGACAGAGAAGACTAATGGCTTCATGATGAACCTCACAAATTAGATATGTTTTGGTTTGGGCAAACTTGAGAAATTAAACTTTTGAATCTGCTAGCAGTTGAAATTAAGCTATTTTCTTAAAATGTGGCAATGGGGAAACAATAAATATTCATAGGATTCTCCCCAGAAAAATCCCAGGTTATTTGCTCTGCATTCTGTTAAGCAAAGAGAAAAAGCACATTGGACCTTACAGTGTATGTGAAATGGACACCTATAGGCAGTGATTTCAGCTTCTCTGTGATGAAGTGACTATGACATGAATTGGTCTAACTAGAGCATTGAAGGTCTTATTTTAATAATAATGTAAAGAGAAGAAGCCCTGTACAGTTCAAAGGTGCATATATCTGGTATGATCCTGGTTTTGATCTTTACAAGTATTAAGACATCTTTTCCTTCTTTGGGAGTGACAGCAGAAGCTTAGCCATGGCTGTACTTCTCCCTTTCTGCCTTTATGTCTCTGAGAGCAGCAGAAGCATATACTTTCCTCTGCATGTCAGTCAATTTATCAGGCAGCAGTGTGGTATCTTTGTTGGAGATGCAGTGCAGGACTTCCCTGTCACTGTGCCCTGTTCTTAATTGGAGTGGTCCTGGAATGGTGGTTAAATTGTAACCAAGTGCTTTTGACAAACAGAAATTAAGCAGAAATTACAGTCACAAAGTTTCAGTGTAGGTGAAGCACAGAAGAGTAAGTTCTATATTATTGCATGTAATTAGTTGTATTACTACCCTAAAACTGTGTCAGATAAGTATTGTTGCTGCACTAAGCCAACCTTGGATGAAGTGTGTGAGATCACAGACTTTCTATATTCTGGATTTCACTTGTGGTAGTTCATTTTATTTTTTTTCCTACCTATAAACTAAAATTCTGACAGTGACATCTTTAAAAAAAGAACTCAGAAATCAAGCCAGACTCCCATATTTCAATACTAGGATAATAGAGCAATATTATTAAATGATCCATTTATAGGCTTAGAGAGTTAAGTGATAGAAATCCAGACAGCACAAATTTGCTAAGAACAAATTATGTCAAACCAATTTAATTTCCTACTCTGACAGGATAACTGGCTCAGTCGATGAGGAAGAAGCTGCAATTGTGCTGTATATTGACTTCAGTAAGGATCTTGATATTGTTTCATGTCACATTTTCATAAGCAACATGCAGTCCACATGAAATTACCATAAGAACTACTTAAAAACTTCACTTGAGCAGAAGCTGTCAGGGATTTTCTCTCAAACAAAGGCACTAATTCTCATACAGCTCTTCAGAGGTCTGTCCTAGACCTTATTCTAACCTATGTCCAGTAATTTGTTGTGTGCTAGTGTAGATGGCGCATTTGCAAAATGCATAGATTGCACCACAGATCATGGTGCAAATTCTTTTAAGAACTGGCACATAATTTAGAAATGTCTTTAGTTAAAGAAATTATCTGAATTGTTGAGAAGATCCAGTAAAGAGAAATCCTACCTTTTCAGGAGAAATCAAATGCATAAATGCCAAAATATGGTACAATTAGGTAAGAGGTGATATTGTAAAAAAAATAAATCTGAAAGATCTAATGGATTGCAAGATAAAAATGAGTAACAAAGCTGAACTGCTGGAGAAACTACATCTTATTTCAGAATTATCACATGTAAGACATGAACAGAGATTATTCTGCTCTACTTAGTGCTCATGAGGCCTCATATGATTACACTTTAAGGAAAAATAGATGTAGGCAAATCCAGGGGAGAGTTGCAGGGCAAGAGTTTTAGGAAGAATGACATTTAAAGAGGACAAATTTAAACAATTTTACAAATGGAGAGATAAATGAGGAGGACACGCAGTCTTCCATTATAGAAGATAGTATACTAAAAAAGACAGTAACTAAGTGCTTGTTCTCTGTGCTGTGCTTGCATTGCAGGGCAATAAAATACTGACTTAATATGTAGTAAGGGAGATTTAAGAATATGTTGTAAAGGTAACAAAGCAGTGAGTGGAACCAGCTACTGACTCAGGGTGGAAGTGTTTCATTGGAGTTTTTAAGAATGGCTTTGATGTGTGCTGGGCTTTCTCATTCTTTCACTTCAGCATTTCTGAGATAGCTGAAAACATGGCTTCTTTGGTCTTGCAAACTGCATGCTTTAAGTAGTTACTTCTCTTTAAAATTTTTGTTATAATATTTTATGGTTTCTTTCAAATAAGATGTGCCTAGATTTTAAAGTTTATAGAATTTCCCCTCCACTTACCAAAACATAGCTTCTAAAATTCTTTGGGATACTGCACCAAAATGCAAATGTCAACAAAGTATTGTAAAAAGAAAAAAAAAAAAGAAATCAAAAGGGCAGATTTGTGAAAGGTATAATTTATTTACACTGATCTCGTTTTCAGAAAAGTGCTTGTCTTTATTCCCCTATCCACTGCTAACTCTGTTGAAATATATAATACTGGACTATGTCTTTCCCCTCAGCTTATATTATATTGCACAGTAGGGTTTCTAAAGCTGGGAACTGTACATTGCAATTTGGCATAGAAGTTTATAGCTCCATTCTACCTACCAAGCACAAGCACACAGATTACCTAAAAGCACTTTGAAATCTGCAAGATTTTTGATTAATTTATAGCTATTGGGTACGTTGATGAGTAAAAATGTATGTTGTGTTGAAACAATGTTCTTCAGAAAGACCAGTTTCTACTGAAAGAAGAAACAGTGACTGATGTAGGGCCTAGTATATGTATAAGCACAAACTCGCACTGAATTTCTGTGGAACTATGCCATCTTGTACCAACGAGCAATCCAGCTTGCCTGCTGAATGGCAGATTGACGAAAACATGAAGAGTCTAACAGAGAAAGGATGGCTGCAATCTTGCCTTGTTTCTGTTATTTTTTTATTAGGAATCCACTACTAGCCACTGTTCTGCCCCTGCTCTGGGATAGGAAACAGGCCCTGAAGTCTCTGTGATCTCTCATGTCAAGTGGCCACCTCCTGATGCTGTGGATCACCAGTGAATCCAGGGTCCCACTGACTTATGGGAAGATCAGGCTGCTTATTAGGGGAAGAGGAGGTGAGTGGGCAAATAAAATTTGGATGGGGAAAAACTTCCCATCTGTATGAAAGAACAGAGTAAGGAGTGGAAGGGTAAAGCATTGATGGTGTAGGGCAGGGGTAAAAGGAGCGTGATGGGTACTCGACTCTGTCCCATTGACTTGAAGTTCTTCTTTGCAGAAGGCAGAAAGCGATATAGTGGAAAATCTGGGCATGGCAAGAGCTCCAGGCTTGTAGGGTCAAGCCCACAGAGAGGTGAGGTAATGCCAAGAGCAGTCATGACCCCAGAGTCACAGCTCCTGCCATGAGTGTTAGTGAAGGGCAGTGTCATAGAATCATAGAATGTATTAGGTTGGAAGGGACCTTTAAAAGTCATCTAGGCCAACTCCTCTGCAGTAAGAAGGGACATCTTTAACTAGATCAGGTTGCTCTGAACTTCATCAAGTCTGACCTTGGATGCCTCCAGGGATAGGACCTACACAACCTGTTCCAGTGTCTCACCACCCTCATATTAAAGAACTTCTTCCTAATGACTAATCTAAACCTATCCTGTTCTAGTTTAAAACCATTGCCCCTTGTCCTGTCACTACACTCCCTTGCAGAGTCCTTCCTCAGCTTTCCTGTAGGCCCCTTCAGGTCCTGGAAGGCTGCTATAAGGTTACCCCTGAACCTTCTCTTCTCCAGGATGAAAAAGACCAACTCTCTCAGCCTGTCTTCACAAGACAGGTGCTCCAGCTCTCTGATCATCCTCGTGGCCTCCTCTGGACCTACTCCAAGAGGTCCATGGCCTTCCTACATTCAGGGCTCCAGAGCTGGAAAATGTATTTCAGGTGGGGTCTCGGTCTCACCAGAGCAGAGCAGAGGAGGAGATTCACCTCTCTTGACCTGCTAGCCACACTTCTTTTGATGCATCCCTGGATGCAGTTGGCCTTCTGGGCTGCAAGTGCATATTCTTGTCTCATGTTCAGCTTTTCGCCCATCAGTATCCCCAAGACCTTTTTCACAGGGCCGCTCTCTATCACATCATGTCCTGAGAGATGGTAACTCAGGGCAGTGGCAGTTTCTAGGGAAGCAGTGGTCAGGGTGATGATTTATTCCCCTTTTCTGCTTCTCCCTTCCTTCAATCCAGTGCAAGGTAGCAAAAAGACAGAGAGAAATCTCCAGAGTAGGATCTACTGTCAGCACGGCCCCCTCCCAAACAGCAAGGTTTCTCTGCCTTATTGCTGGAGGTGGCACACTGTCTTACAGAGGTATACCTGCTGTTTATCTTCTCTCTCACCCAGAGGCATGATACACAGTGAAGCTGATAGAAGGATGTGTTTCTATAATTTATCATATTTTTTTAGAACAGCCATCAAGTTTGTACAATATATAGAATAATGCAGTATGTTACAGATCCTTTTATTCTTGGAAAACAATCTGTATTTGCAACACTACCAATAGCAGTTCTTCCCAAGCCCAGGCTTTGCTTAAGTAATATTTAAAACATAACAAGGTCCAAGTACTGTGAACCAGGGTCAATATTGCTACCTATACACTACCTGGTAAAGTGTCCTTGCATGTTCCAATATTCTTCACAGCCTTAGTGAAGTTTTTTTTCTGTATGAATGATTATGATAAATATCTGGTATTGAAGAGTACATGTGGCAATGTTATTCACAGATCTCCTCACTGTTGCAAAAATAGTCTGAGATACAAAAACGTTTGATCCATTTTCTGGAAGTAAAAGTAAAGTTTCCTCTTCTATTGAACAGACACCTTATGTGAAAGCTGAATCTTGCTTCTTGGTCCTAGTCAGCAAGACCACTGCAAACACTGACTCTTTTTAAGGTTTGGTTTCTGATAGGTCTACAAAAAAACCCAAAACGAAACCGCCAAACCCAAAAGCATTCCAGCCAATGGGTTGGAACTCAAAGGTTGCTAGAGGAAGACGAGATAAAAAGATCCAGTTTGGTGCCTGAATCTGACATCAGTGATAAGGCATTTGTGTAAATAAGAAGGACACGGTTAACTGAGTAGAACCCTGATTTCATCCAAGTGTATACTAATATAGGCTTTACCTGAATAACAATTTCACACACACTGCTTTGGGATATCTGGGTAACAAAGTGGTGGTACTGGAACATACAACTTCTTGTTCAAAACCCTATGTTCTGCATTCTGCTACCCGGGTTTCAGTAGCTGTCAAATTCAACTGTAGCATAATTATTCTCTGAAAATAGCTTAACACTCTTCAACACTTTTATTGTAAAATATTTACTGCCTTTTGATGTAAAATAATATTATAAAAGTCCTCCCCAAGAAATTCTGCAGTTCCTAGGGTCACTTGCATCTAATAAAATTTCTTCTCTTCCCTCGCATATTCCCAAAACCTCCAATATAAATGCCTGTGTTTCACACTTTGAAAGAGACTTTTACAGAGAATATTGTGCTAATAATAGTCTGTAGAGCACTCCACCCTTCCTCTACTTTTCATCTTGGCTCACCCAGTCTGACTGCTTATATTCTACACACCACACTAAAGAATTACAGATCCATTTTGGGCAACAGATGGTATGTGTTGGGCTTTTGATGTGAATTATAGGTGCAATACTGACACTACATTTACTTTACAGCTCCTAGGACTGATTCCCAGTTCATGAGTCTGAAAGGACACTGTAGCCATGTCCTTGTTCTCTGCGAGGACAAGGCACGGATTTGCAGCACTTTCCCTTTTACAAATCCTACTTGGTACATAAAGGAATCCAGGCCACATGCTCAAAATGGGTGCCATTAAATGCTCCAAACAGATACTTGTCTGGATGATTATAAAGAACTGGGATCTTCAGTAGTGGCATTATTGTACTCATTGAAAAGAAAGCATAAGACCTAGGTTAGGTAAACATACTGGGGTCTTGTTGCTTTCTAATGTACTAATCCTGGGTCTTAAGGTTTAGCGATCTTGTTAATTGAGTTTATTATGTGAGGGGCTAGAACTGGACACAATATTCCAGATGCAGCTTCACCAGGGCAGAATAGAGGGGGAGGAGAACATCCCTCAATCTACTAACCACACTCCTTCTAATATACCCCAGGATGCCATTGACCTTCTTGGCTATGAGGGCACATTGCTGGCCATGGTCATCCCACTGTCCACGAGGACCCCCAGGTCCCTTTCCACTATATTGCTCTCCAACAGATCTGTCCCCAACCTATACTGGTACCTGGGGTTCTTCTTCCCCATATACAAGACTCTACATTCACCTTTGTTATACTTCATTAAATTTCTCCCTGCTCAACTCTCCAGCCTGTCCAGATCTCGTTGGATGGCAGCACAGCCTCTGGTGTGTCAGCTACTCCTCCCAGTTTTGTGTCATCAAGAAACTCTCTGATGGTGCACTCTATTCCCTCATCCAGGTTGTTGATGAATATATTGAATAGCACAGAGGTTGTGGAGTCTCCTTCTCTGGAGACATTCAAATCCTGCCTGGTCAAGTTCTTGTATGACTACTCTAGGTGATCTTGCTCTGGCAGGGGTGGGGGTTAAACTAGGTGAGCTTTCAAGGTCCCTTCCAACTCCTAACATTCTGTAATTCTGTGATACAGAAGGAAAAGGTATGAATCACTGAATGAGGAATTGCAACATCAGGATAAGAGGAGATACCCTGAACTAATGGCATACACTGAATGCTTCTTTCTATGTAGCTTAAAAATTAGTAGTAATTTGCATAAATGGAAAAGCCCTCTGAAATAATTTCAAAAGAAGTCAAGAAGTCAAAATTTTCTTGTGGTACATAGGCTCTGAAGATATATTTGTTCTATCAACAAGAACCACTGCTTGACACTTCTTTCAGAAGTGAAGAAAGCAATCAGGACTACTACTAATACCTGCCAGTTTATTGCAGCACCTCTGGATATAGTTTTATCTTAATGCCAACTGAAGAAGGTAGCTTGACCTTGCACGTTCTTGCTCAGGAATATCAGAAGAGTTGTGCTCAGTTTAAGAAAAGTGAGTTAAAGGGAAGTTTGGAGCATTGCTTTGGCAGCTTTCTAATGTAATGAGAGAAGTTAAACCATGCAGGAATGATGAGAATAGCATTTTTATTCCTACTGAAAGATAGTAATTATGATAAGTGTGAATTTTGCCTTCTTTTATAAGTCATTGTTCAACTGATGCAGTTTTTCTCAGTATTAACTGGCTCATCTGGAGGTCAAATGCTGTGTGACAAGCAACTTTTGGACTCGCTTGATAGTCTGGAGTCTTGAAAGGGACAAGCAGTACCAATAAAAAAGAGCTGCAGCAAGCACACAGGAACTTTTGTAGTTCCTCTTGGGACATTAATCTGCCTCTTGACTCATGGAGAGCAATTCCTTTTTTCCCTATTTTTGCCATCATTAAGGTATAGCAGCATGCCTCTCTGGTGCCCTCCCCAGAGGGGAGTGAAGAGAGTTAAGACTAGAATACACAAATCTGTAAAGCATGAGAGGGACAAGGGATCCTTTGGGCACAGAGTGACAGAGCATAAGATCAGTGTTCAGGAGATAAAAGGAACTGATCCAAGCACTGCATAGCCTTGATGTATCACAGATACTAGGCAGATGTTTGTCGCATTTGCTCCACTGCCAGATTCTTCTGTTGTTTCTGGGCGATCATCCATTTACTCTGTTGCCTCAGCTACAAGGCTTTTCTTTCCTGCCTGACAGCTGCTGATACCCTTTTTGGCAGCAATACTTCTGCTTTACTTGCTCAGTCTTCCTCGTTTATCTTGGTTTTCTACAAATAATTTCAAAATTTCTGTCACTGATTATAATCCCCCTTGGAAAATCTTTTCCTGCCAACAAATTCCAAATGCAGGACATGGAAAGTTTATCAAAAGAGGTAAGGAGCAAGAATCCCTGAAAAGAATATGAACTGTATAACCTTATCAGTATATAGCTCTCTTCTTATAAAAATCATCTGGTATATATGATAATAAGAGTAAAGAATATATTTTTTTCATATAACATTTCTCTTCTGAGTTTCTAAAATAGTTTCCAAAAGTCAAAACAAAAAAAAAATCTCCAATTGTAATATCAGAATTTGGAGATTTCCTTTAAATCATGCAAAACAGAACATGTTGATACTTTCTTCACATATCATGTGGTCTAAAAATTCAGGATTATAGTTCAATTTCTACATGTATGGAAGAATTTAGTGCAAAAACTAAACAGTCATGCGCATCTGAGTTATTCTTACTTTGCAGAATGAAGAAAGCCACAGACTATATACACAGAGCGTACTAGTAAGTGTGAACACAAGAAAATGAGAATGGTGAGGAGGAAAATGGAATAACCAGCAAATGAGCTCAACTTGCTGATGAAACTTTTACTTCTTTCTTAAAAGTGTTTAATGAAAGTAATTAGTGTAACACTTTGGCAACATCAGAAGAGTTGTTGTTTCTCTCTGCCCTCCCACATGTCATTGTGCTTGTAAAATGGGCAGGACAACCTTGAAAATTGATTTGCTGCACCCAAACCTGCTACAACTGGTTTGCACACTGGATTGCTACAGTGAAATTTGGTGTAAAAATGGCAGCTCTGCATCATCTACAGAAGGAAAAGGCGTCTGGAAGCTTTTCTGTTAATTTGTCATGTGGTGTTAAGGTATACTGCAGTTATGACAAATGTAATCACATTTCATTGTCGTCTAGAAGAACTCATTTGATCATGCCTGAAATACATGTCAGTACTGCAGGTATGAAAAAGGCTGTTAAAACCTAAGTCATACAACACTTGCAATGCTGAACACGATGCATACCAGTATCACCTCTGTAACTGGTATCTATGGCTTCCTGTTGATAACGATGCTAAAATGTGAGTGACGAATGGGTTATTTTCATCCTATTCTCTTTACTTACCTCAGTCAATGTCAGGAGAAGAATTGATCTGTATTTTCTGCCATGGTCTTTGTTATGAAAATGAAGCATCAGGGTATTCATTTCCATCAGAAGAGAGTGAGAGGGGTAGAAGCAGGAATTAAATACCACAGACCATTTTCAGGACTTTAGATGGAATATTGCTGATATTATTATGAAAAAAATAGCAGAAATGTAGGTTACAAATAAATGTTAGAATTTTTTTAGGAAAAGCATATATTAAAGATGCTCACAGCTAAAATAGTATGTCACTTGCATGTGTAGATTTTCACAAGCTCCAAAGCATTTTAAGAATACAAATTCCAAGATTTTGCAATGGCACCGCAGTTCCAAAAGCAAACAAATCCTTTTAAATATTTGACTCACAGTCTTATTGCATACACAGGAATAATTAGTTTTTAATTATGCACACTTCCACCACTAACAATGTAGGAGGGTTTCACATCTGACATCTCATATCATCAGAATTCCCAGACTGAATCACAAAATGCAAAGGGCTTGTGGTTCTGCATTAATGGTGCTGCCTTAATGGTGAAGCCCTGTGTTGCCATAGGCATTTTGATATCTTGTTTATATGATGAGGGCACAAATAATATCTGGGCACAAGAAACAGTACCACAGCATGAATCTTTCACCTTTACAGCCACAGGAAGGAATACAGTGAACAAACAGCACTGTTTGTTTTTTTGCTACAATAAAGTCCTGTCATTTGTTGAAAGTCTGTGAAGAGAGGAACATTTCCACAAAAAAAACCCAACAAAACACTAAACACAGCAACACATAGAGTTCTATTTTTAAAACTGAATGTTAAGACCACCAGCCTATCTGACAAAGTTACTGCTTGGTAATTTGTGGGGACTGAAACCACTTTCTGTTTCCTCTCTTAGCGTGTCTCTGTATCATTATGCTGCGTACAGAGCTCTACTAACACAGACATTTCACTACTTTGGGGAAAATTCACATGCATGCTTTGCACTGCCCCACTCAGACTCCCTGTGGCTCCATGCTTTGATCCCTTCCCCCCTTCTTTGGTTCCCCAAGCAGTCATCCTGATACACATGATGCCATAGACCCATCACTGATCACTATGCAAATCCCACTGAACAGGGNCTTTGAAATTTCCTTTGAAATAAAGCAGGCATATACAATGTCAAGAAGCAAGTTGTGAGGAAATGGATCAAAACTCAGGAATTCATATTTCCAATCCACTGGTTTTAGTATGGTTGTAGTAAAATACTATGACTTCATATAAAAAAAAATGTATCCTGAAATGAACTGAAAAAGTACCTAATGGCAGTATAAAAGGCCTTATAATAACTCAAGGGAATAAGATCCTAATTTTTCTTGGCTACAATTTTAGCAGTATAAGCAATTTAACCAATTTGGTTTTCTCACTCTGAACATCCTGCTTTAAGTTTTATCTTCTTTTAAACTGGAAGGGACTTTTGCTGGACGTAGGCCCTGGTATTTGAGTCTATTAACACGAGGGGTTGGGGGAAATCATTGACTCCTGAGATGATAGGAGAGAGAAAAGTAAAAAAACTGGAGTCAGGACCCTGAAACATCAAGTGTACGCTCCCCCATCTCTGATGCTGGAGGAAGTAGATATCTTCCAGAGATCTGTCAAATAATTGCAAGTTAGTCCCTAGTTTGGAAGCTATAGATCTAAACCAGGAAACCCTACTGTGCATTCTGTAACCTATATTTTACTGTTCAAAGTCAGCTTTGATTTCATAATGCTGGCAGGGTCTGCTAGCACAGTAATTGAAGCTTTTGTATTTTAAAAGACTTACAAGTAATATTCCTAGGATTTCTAGGGGAAAATACTTCTTACAAAGAAACTCTGTTTCCTCTTCAAGACGATGTGCATTTTTGCCGATATTTCAGTTGAATTGGATGCAATTATAAATAGAGAAGATTTTAAAAGTATCTAAGGCTTTGACTTTCTTCTCCCCTTCTGCCTGGCTCTCCTCCTTCCCAGCTCTTCCAAACACTTCATACTTGTGTGAAGAAAGACTCTGTTTATTCTGTTTGGTTTATTAGCAAGATATGTTCCACAAGCAGAGTAAAAAGCGAACTTTTGCCACCCATTGGCAGACTTCACTTCCATTCAAATAGGAAACCACTTTGTGTGCATTTTTGCAGCACCCCTCCCCCTAGTTGCTTAATTTCTTGGACAAAAACAAGGGAAAATCAAAATCCTTCCCCAGCTCTTTGAAGCTGTTCCTTGGAATATTTTATTTTTTAAAATAACACTTGTCCATCTTTATACCCATCACATGACTGTTTCCAACACAGCTCTCCCCACATAATGGCAGAGCCTTCCTGTTCCCATTTTTATTCTTAAACAACTGAGCCTGGGGAAAGTGCACTGCTCATTTAACCACAGATTTACAACTTTGGGTATATAGCCTATTAAAATCAAGTAGCCAAAGTAAATAATTGAGCTAACCTTTGTGTTTGAGGAAAAGAGAGTTGCATGAGGAAGAACATAGAGGCTGGCAGGAATGGTTTGTAGATTAGATGTAGTTTAGACTTCTGGTATTGGAGAGAAGATTCGATGTACAGACAACTGTCATTTTGACAATCAACATAGGTATTAAGGCTTTCTTCCTCCTTGTGAAACGTATTAGACTGTCCTTTCTTATTCCTACTTTTGGACAAGCTGCGATTTCACAACATTTCACAACAATCTGTTGATAAGCAGATTTTAATTTGTCTTTATTCTGCATATGTGGTTAGGAAGTCCTGTAGGACCAAAGAATGTTCTTTTTACAGTGACTAGCTACAGAGCAAAGAAAGTCATCATACATCCTGAGGCTAGTTTACGTGGATATCAAGCAGATATTCAAGGTCCAGGGTTAAAAAAGAGAAATTTCATAGGACAGAGAACAAATCCATTAGTTTTTTAGCTATGTTGCAAACCCATACAGATCAGAAATGTGAGGAAAAAAAATCATATTTACCAAAGTATTTCAGAATCAAATCCCCAGTGGATACAAATGGGTGGGTCAGTGGGGAGAATATTTTGTGTTAAATTAGGAGGGGGTATGATATTTGTATCCATTGGGATAGGCAGATTGTAAGGCCAAATTTTTTTTTCTTCAGAAGGTTGTCTTTCGGAGAACGGCAAAGACAAGGACACACAAATACAAGAATATTCATGTGGAACGTAAAGAATTGTCATCCATAATATTTTCTGTGAAAATAACTGCACACACAGTCAGCAGCATTCTTGCTTACCTCAGGCTGCCTCTGAAGGACATGTAATGCCAGGGACGTTTGTGTCAGACTGGAGATGAATGTCTTCACTGGCAGTGGAGAAAATTCTGGTGTGCCAATTGACAAAAATATACCAAGAACCATATTTTGCAAGTTGCAGGAATCCAGGTGGGAGTTTTAGTAGTGACAATAATAACAATAATAATGGACCCTTTTTTGTTTGAAGCTGATAAGCAGCTGCTACAGCTCAATGATAGATTCGCCAGCAGGTGGGTAACAGCAAATAAACTACAGCTGTGTTTGCTGTGGCTCTCATTTTATTTTGAATTATTTATAAATAGCACTAGCAGCAATTTAGGCATTACCAAATGATATGCCCTTTAAATGATTAGTTAATTTTTTTTTTCTCTCGAACACATTCTAACTGAGCAGGTAGGAGCTAGATGGAAGATAATGTCACACAGGTGCAGAGTACAATTCTTCTCAGACCTGTGACTCTTGTTTTCACTTCAGCAATAATGAAGTTTTGAGTGAGCTTTTAAAAAGGAAATTCAGCTTGTGCTTTAATTTAACAATGTGCTGCAAAGCTCCCTACCATAAAAATATTCCTCAAGCAGCACCATCTGGATATGTCACAAAGTTGACAGAAAAGTAACCTAAAAATTTAATGAGATGAAGGAAAGACTTATTGTTCTTGCTTAATCTTGTCCTCATGCAGAACATACTGGTATCCTGTTACATCATCCCCAAATAACAGCAAATGCTAATAGCACATCAATCTCCCATTTGACATCCCATTCAATGGTGCATCACCATTGTCCCATTCATGTTTTTGCTGTTCTTCTGTTACCGC
The DNA here is from genome assembly GCA_013400835.1 of Zapornia atra. NCBI lineage: Eukaryota > Metazoa > Chordata > Aves > Gruiformes > Rallidae > Zapornia > Zapornia atra. The sequence continues at coordinate 207,532 of VZTU01025483.1, read as the reverse complement.
ACCTGGAATATGCACAGCTGTGACTTCTCAGCCCGAGCTGACCGTTTTGCTTAGGCAGTCATTCATCTGTCACCTCTTGTTTGTTCCACCAGCCAGCTCTTCATCCAGCTGCTAATATCTGAACACCTACGCTGTGCTTTATTTCCTGTTTTGTTTCACATGTTTAGAACAGATTCCTTGTCAATATCTTCAAGGATCTGCTTTGCAATACATTCTCTTAAAATCCACATTTCCAAGTACTCTTATGAAACATTTGACAAAGACAACTGTCCTGTTATACTGCCCTAGCATGCCTTGTTCTTACCTTGTCTTTCCCTGCCTGCCTGAGAGCATCTATCGTCTCATCTCCTAGATTATAAACACTTTGGAAGAATGTTACAGAACTTTAACTGTTTACCCATCACTGCAAAGTGTCCTAGACATTGGATGGGGAGAAAAGCCCTTTCTGTCCCAGCAATAGCCTGAGTCTGTTGCAATAACTTATAAAAAGTAATACCTGAATTATGAATGAGGATTGAGGATCTAAACTTGCAACCTCCTGTACCCAGTGCTCTCTTTTCTTCCATACAGGAATGAAAGGGACATCTATATACTGAGAAATGTTTTTAGCAAGAAAATATCACGAACAGATTCACTGTACTAGACCTTTCTTTCTACTGCACAGACTGACACATCAGCTGTGGAGACAGTCCTGCTCCAACACAACAGAAATACCTTCTGCTCAAAAGGCAGCATGGTGCCTTAGGAGCTGAGACCTCTGACACACAAAAGAAGGACACACAGTTAGCGTTTAGTTATGTGCATACTCTGATCCTACCTGTAACAGTTCTGCTTTACAAGGGCGGGGGCACTTGGAGCAGGGCAGGGCTGGTGCAGACTCTTTGTATTTGAGTGCAAGGATTATCATTTAGTCTCCTGTATTTCTCTATTCAGTAAGGAAATGCAACTGCAACTGGTATTTCACAACCCCAGCTGAGTATGTTATGAAAGTAACATGTCACATTTTCATATCATTAAAGGCCAGGAGTCAGTGCCCACAGTCCCCTTGCTGTGAAAAGCTCCAGATCCAGAAACGTGAGAAATAGATACCATCTCATGGAAGTTTATGATCCATTTCCAGAGGACTCATGGAAAGAATCAAAAGAGAGGGGAGGAGAACAAGAAGAAAGATGAAGGGTACCATAAGGATGCCCAGGGAGACAAAACCCACATTTTACAGTCCAAAAGAAATTTTACTTCTGCACTGTCATGGACAAAAATGTTTCAAGTTCACGAAGCTGAGTTTGTTGCCAGTCCAAACTGAGGCACTGAGAAAAAAAGCACATAGTTACATATATATTCACTGCACACCTATCCTCACCTCCCACATCTCCAAACCTCCCCTATTTTCCCCATGGTGTGGGTCACCCACAGATGCAGTCCCTCACGGTGTCCCTGTCCCATTTGGCTTCGGATGCCCTCCTCCAGCCTCTCCCCTGAAGCTACCAGTTTCCTTCTTATATATGCTTGTGTAGGAGGACAGATTTTCTGCCCCATTTTGGAAGGGTTTTGTATGGCTGCATCCAGCTCAGGGCAGCTGATGGCCTTCTCCTGTCCAGGGCACCACTGATTCTTTCAGCCATGTCAGCTCTGAGGCTTGTACCCATTACAGGCTCAGTTTTTCTTTTACTGCTGGGCCCTGCATGAGAAATAAAGCTCAGAGAAAAAGCAAAAAGGCAGTAAATGGAGCAAAGGCTCAGAAACCTCCAAGGAAGGGGAGGAGAGATAGTGAGAAGAGATAAAAGTGGGAGAAGTGATAAAAGAAAAAAAAATCCTTGTCTGGAAGAGGCAGGGAGCTGCTGTGCCCTTATTTCCCTGTATCCCTACCCGTATTCATTTTACTGCTAGTTGTACCCCCACTTCCTCCCCAGCAAGGAGGCTTGTGCCTGCGTGGGGCACAAGCCTCTGCTGCCATCCCCAGCCTTGCCTGCTGTGTGCCCCCTTCTCTGTCCACACAGATCCGTCTGGCGAGGGGCTGGGGGGGGGAAGCGGAGATTCTCCCTGGTATTTTGGGGCTTTGTCAGCTGACAGGCCTGACAGAAAAGAAGAAGGAGGGAGGGGAGAAACCTGCTTTCTCTCTCCATAGCTCTAGGTTCACACACCTCTGCGTGTTACTTATGCAACAGAAGTCAACACACACACAGACACACACATAGCACTGTTCCCCCCTTACCTTTGCTGGAGGATGTTGGATGGTAGATTGCTAATTCAGTAATGTTGTAGTGCAATGTATAGCTCATGTTAATGGGTGAAGCATAGCTCGTGATCAGCCTCAACTAAAAGTGCCTGTGTCAGGCTGCAAGGTGGCTGTGCTCATCGTGGATGGAGCATGGTTCTGGGCAAGCAGCAGTGGCTGGGCACCTGGTGGTGCAGGGGTAGGCAAGCTCCATGCCATCAGGCTTCCTGCAACACCTTCCTACTGGAAACATCTGGCTTCAATAAATACTGAGCAGAGCGTTAACTCTTCACCCCTGCCTCTGCATTTCCACCACTTTATTCTCATCACTTTTAATTTATTTTCCAGCTTTGCTAGAAGGCAATGTTTCCTCAGCACAGGCTTTATATAGACAGTCCCTTTGCAGCCTTTCAGGTTTGATGTACAAATTTGCATTCTACAGTAATGTAGGGTGGAAAGCATGAAAAGGTGGTCAGGGTAATTTCTAGTGCATGAGATCTTATACAATGTTGTGATAAGCTTTGCAATCACTGGATCATTACACTAATTGTTTGTCACTGTGCACACGTGCATATAATCAACAGCCTTTAACGGAATACATTACATTACCCCTGTATTGGATATGGTGTGTCTTAATTCATCAAGACGATGAGTTAGAAATAGCTAGAAATGAATGTAGGAAAGTGTCTAAACCAGAAGCAGTGGTTCTAATTATTTCACACTAACCATTTTACATATTCACTAAACTGAGTTGTCATGCTGCTGTTAATTATAATTGTCTTCTGTCATTGGCAGATGATCATTCTGTGATTTCTGTGTCTAATGAAAATTCATTTTAAGTAGAAAATAGTTTTTGTACTATTCTGGATTCACTTAGAGAAGCTTCTGAGCTGTTTGGAAAGTGTCTCTGCTGCTACTTTTACCTCTTAACACATCTCGAAATGATTTGCTATACTAAATAATACTTCATTGAGAAAATTTAAATAGGTGCATTTAATTCTTCAGTGCACTTCACAGTGCTAACATGTAGAAGACATTTCTGATTTCTGTAGCATGAACACAGATAATCAGTAGAAAATAAAAGGAATAATTTGTTTTTATCTATCTCTATGTTGGTACAAACAAATAGGAAGTTAATTGAAGTTATGTACCTTTTTGAAAGCTGTGTGATACAATGTGTCAGTAAGATCCAGGTATTGAAGCTCAGAGATACCTACCCACTGCAATCCATCTGAGGTGCTATCTGCCAAATAAGTCTGAAAGAGCCTTCAACATTGAGATTAAAATAAAATAAAAGCAGGCCTTTTAAAGAGGCATTAAAATGGTCTAATGTGTCTTTTAACTTTAGTGTTTAATTCAGTGAAGGCTGAGGGTCTCAACTCACTTCCTTCTGCTTTCTAGCCTCAGCAGTCACTGAGGCCTTGCTGTGAGCCAAAGAGAGGATGCCCTGGGGCAGACCTGAGGGAATGGCAAATCATGGTCCTGATTTCTCTATCAGAGTAGATTTCTGTAACAAGTTTCAGAGTTGGAACCTTTAGCATTACTGTAATGTAAAAACTTATAAATGGCATCATAAAAGCCATATTATATATAAAATACTTAGAAAAGTGCTGTGTTTTTTTAAATTTTTGAAGTCAGTTACAGTTGAGCTACAAGAATACTACAAGCAATTTATTAATATATTCCAAATGACATCTGAAAAGTAATTCATTCTCTTCCCAGTCTCACCTATGTTATGCAGGAAAAAGACAGAGGAAAGTACAGAAAAACAGTAGTAAAAATAAAGCAATTTTTATTCTTACTGTGGAAATCTGTTCTGGGTTGCAATACACACACATACACACACACACACACACACACAAACTGGATTTTCTGCAGTCCCCAGTTTGTCTTCAGTTGTCTTAAAACTTTGAGAGGTTGCTGAATGGCAAAGGGGTCCAAGAAGACTGGGCCTTCTTAAAGAAAATGTCTGAAAGGTACAGGAGCAAGCTGTCCCCACAGTGCCATGAGATAAACCAGCAGGAAAGATGACCAGCCTGGATAAACAGGGAGCTTTTGATGGAATTCAGGAAAACATAAAAAGGAGAGTCTACCACTCTGGGAAGAAGGGACTGACAAAACAAGAATACAGTCATCTAGTTAGATTATGCACAGATAACATTAGAAAGGCTAGAACTCTGTCTGGCCACTGCTATAATGGATAACAAGAAGTGTTTATATAAATGCATTAACAACCAAAATAGACCTGAGGAGAATCTTGTTCCCTTATTGGATGTGGAGGGGAACATGGCCGCCAAGGATGAGGAAAAAGCTGAAGCACTTAATGCCTTCTTTGCCTCAGTCTTTAATAGCCAGATCAGTTGTCCCCATGGCAGTCAACCTGCTGAGCTGGAAGACAGGGTTGAAGAGCAGAATAAACCCTCATAATCCAGGAGGAAGCAGTTTCCAACCTACTAGGCCACCTGGGAAATCACAGGTCTATGGGACCAGATGGGATCCACCCAAGAGTACTGAGAGCTGGTGGAGGAGCTTGCCAAGCCACTCTCCATCATTTATCGACAGTCCTCGTTAACAGGGGAGATCCCAGACAACTGGAGTCTTACCAATATGATGACCATCTACAATAAGGGCTGAAAGGAGGATCTAGGCAACTACAGGCCTGTCTGCCTGACCTAGGTATCGGAAAAGATCATGGAGCAGTTCATCCTGAGTGCGCTCAGTAGGTATGTGCAGGATAACTGGAGGATCAGGTTCAGCCAGTATGGGTTCATGAAAGGCAGGTCCTGCTTGACCAACTTGATCTCTTTCTATGACAAGGTGACCTGCTTAGTGGATGAAGGAAAGGCTGTCACTCTTACCTACCTGGACTACAGCAAAGCTTTTGATACTGTCTCCCATAGTATTCTGGAAAAGATAGCAGCTCATGGCTTCAACCACTGCACTGTTCATTAGGTATAAACCTATCTGGAAGGGCAATCCCAGAGAGTTGCTGTGAACAGAATTAAATTCAGTTGGTGGACAGTCACAACTGTTGTTGTCCAGGGCTCAGTATCAGGGCCAGTGTTGTTTAATATCTTTATCAATGATCTGAATGAGGGGATTGAGTGGACTCTCAGTAAGTTTGCAGATGACACCAAATTGGGTGGTAGTATCACTCTGCTCAAGGGTAGGGAAGTTCTACAGAGGGATCTGAACAGGCTGGATCAATGAGCTGAGGCCAGCTCTATGAGGTTCAACAAGGCAAATTGCCAGATTCTACACTTAGGCCACAACAACCCCATGAAGCCCTATAGGCTTAGGGAGGAGTGTCTGGAAAACTGCTGGATGGAAAAGGACCTGTGTGTGTTGGTCAACAGCTGGCTGAATATGAGCTGTCAGTGTGCCCAGGTGTCCAAGAAGGCCAACAGCATCCTGGCTTGTATCAGACATAGTGTGGCCAGCATGACTAGGGTCATGCCCCTGTACTTGGCACTGGTGAGACTACACCTCAAGTACTGTGTTTAGTTTTGGGCCACTCACTACAAGAAAGATGTTGAGGTGCTGGAGCATGTCCAGAGAATGGCATCAAATCTGTTAAAGGGTTTGGAGCACGAGTCTTATGATGAGCAGCTGAAAGAATTGGGGTTGTTTACCGTGGAGGAGGCTGAGGGAAGACCTTATCACTCTCTACAACTACCTGAAAGGAGGTTGTAGTGAGGTGGGGGTTGGTCTCTTCTCCCAAGTAACTAGCAATAAGATGAGAGGAAATAGTCTCAAGTTGCATCAGGTGAGGTTGAGATTGGATATTAGGAAAAAATTCTTCACTGAAAGAGTGGTCAGGCATTGGAAAAGGCCGCCAAGAGAGGTGGTGGATTCACCATCCCTGGAGGTGTTAAAAAATGTGTAGATGTGGCACTCCAGGACATGGTTTAGCTGACATGGTTGTGTTGGACTGACAGTTGGACTTGATGATCTTTGAAGTCTTTTCCAACCTTAAAGATTCTATTCTTATATAGGACATGATATCCATATTTTATCAAGTTGAGCAATCTGCATCTACAGTGTATGGAACATCTCTATCTATTTTATTGACCCAAAAGAAAATACTAAAGTCTTTAAAGCCTTCTCAACAACTGGATTGCATTCAATTGTTAGCCTCTCAAAAACTTTGCTGGGATTTACATTCCTGATCAGCTTTTTGTGAATACCCTTGGATACACAGAAAGAACCCAGGGAATACCCTACTTAAGTGGCTTGTAAAAAATTGAAAAAATAGTCAAGGCTTATTGAAAAGCTGAGTTATAGTGGTACTGTAGTCCAGCTTTTCAGATTGTCAGTCCTTGAAATTTTAATGCCTCTCACCTCCCACACTGTTATTTATTTTGCCTGATAAACAATAAAGCATACTGGCAGAGAATTATTGTCCCATTGCATTTCTGTCCTACAGGTGATAGAAAAATACTTAGAAATAAATTGCCAGAGCACAAGTGCCATTTCTCAGGATTTCATGGCTGTAGTCTTTGATGCAAACACGGTTAATGTAAAATACGCTTTTTTACGTAAATATTAATTGTACATAAAATCACTATAAGAAAGTGAAAATACCTCAGATGCTTAGCAATATATTATGCCTCAGAGCTGGTGATTTTGCAGTACAGATTTCCTTCACTTTTTTCCCTCCTGAAAGAGAATTGTCCTGGTAATACCAAGCTGAGGATGATGCACTTCAGGGAAGGTTGCCACCCAGAGGGATCATGAAAGGCCTGAGAATTGGGCAAATGTGAACCTCATGAAGTTCAAAAAGGCTAAGTGCAATATCCCGCACCTGAGTTGGGACAATCACCAATATCAGTACAGACTGGGTTATGAATGGATTATAAGCAGCCCTCCAGAAAAGGACCTGGACATACTAGTGTAAAAAAGTTACTTATGACACAGGAATGTGTGCTTGGAGCCCAGAAAGCCAATTATACCCTGAGCAACATAAAAAGTTTGGCCTGCAGAGTGAGAGCTGTGACTCTTCCCCTTGGTTCTTGTGGAGCATCCAGTTCTGCAGAGTCCCTACCACAGGGAAGACGCAGACCTGTTGGAGTGGGTCCAGAGGAGTGCCACAAAGATGACCAGAGGGTTGCAGCATCTCTCCTATGAAGACAGGCTGAGGGAATTGTTGTTCTTCAGCCAGAAGAGGAAAAGGCTCCGGGGACAACTTATTGCAGTCTTGCAATACGTGAAAGGAGTTTATAAGAAAGATGGAGACAGACGTTTTAACAAGACTTGTAGGAATATGACAAGAAGTAATGGTTTTAAACTGAAAGAGGGAAGATTCAGATTGGACATGAGGAAGACATTTTTTAAGATGAGGGTGGTGAGGCCCTGGCACAGGCTGCCCAGAGAAGCTGTGGTTGTCCCCTCCTTGGCAGTGTTCAAGGCCAGGTTGGTTGGGGCAACCTGGGCTAGTGGAGGGTGTCCCTGCCCATGGCAGGGGGTTGAAACTAAATGGCCTTTGAGGTCCCTTCCAACCCAAACTGTTCTGTGGTTTTATGATTCTATGTTTCTAGGATTTTATATGCATGGAATTCTATGGACACTGAATCTCATAGCACGGTGCACTTTAGTAAATTGAAAATGAGTGCTGGACTAGATGACCTTTAAGGGTACGTTCCAAACCAAACTATTTTGGGATTCTATAAAACCTCCCTTTTCAGAACAAAATATTGTGCAAGTATTTGTTGTAAAAATTCCTTGCTAGATCTTCTGTAAATGTATCTTGGGGTCTGCACTCAAATCAGACATAATTAACACTATGACTGTTCACATTCTCATCTTCCCTGCTTAACTGCTTGATAATTGTTCCCTTATGTTCCTTCTTTCTATAAAATTTTAGTTTTCAAATGCCATAGCTGTGTCTTGATATTTGAGTGGTTCAGCAAAAACCTTAGGGTTTCACCCTTGCAGAGCTTGCAGGACCCTGGAGGCATAGAGTTAGGACTGGATGAATTTCGGAAATCAGGAGGTGAAGCATTGAGAGGGGCTGGATTTTAGTGTCATTTGGGAGTTTCTGAGTACTTCACTATTTCATTACAGACCTAAGCTTCTTGATAATATTTTTAACATAAAACCATGGAGCCCTCTCTATGGATATTAACCATAAAATGAGGATAATATTTTGAGGACATTCAATGAGCATCACTGAAATGTACTTTCAAGCTTCACTTTTTATTATACACAAGCTACTGTGATAAAAAGCATTAAGGTTGCAAAAGCAAGCACTCTAAAGCAATATTCACTCTGTACTTTCTTCCCTTGTGAGCTCTCTGGAGCAGAGATACTTTTTATATTTATCCATCAAATGCCCAGCTCATTCTTGGGGGTATACAAATAATTAATACTAATAATAGATGCTGCAGAGAAGCAATGACATCGTGAAATTTTGGATTTAATGTGGGTGACATAAGTAGTTCATTTTCATTTTGCAACTGGATAGCATTTTCTGCAGATTGTAGTTCTCTCTTCGTCCTAACTTATACGATAAATATTTTATCCCACAGTCCTGATTGTCAAACCTGGAATATTTTCCAGGTTAATAAGTTTACTCCTATTTCATTATATCCTAGAGCAGAATTCTTCACTACTGCTGCTCACCTGTCATAAAATAACTAGAGCATAGCAGGCAATGTGCTATTAGTAGACCTTTCAAGCATCTATGTACACAAATGCTAAACTTCCACCATTCATCACCACTGCATCATAGTCAGAGCTGCATTAAGTTTCTTCATTTCTTTAGAGGAATTTAGCTAGGTGTGAACCAGCTGAATTATGAAGAAATAATCAGGTTTTTTCTTTTCACTCTGAACAAGTTGAATTAAAGTAAAATAAAAAATGAATGAGCTTTAATTATCATTTTGAGCCCACTCCAGCTCCTTTTGGATCAGGATGATAAATCTTCAAGAGCTCAATGTTCTTCGGTGCCTGCATGTGACATACTTTAGTTTGTCAGTCAGCATTTCTTTAAGTAATAGCTTTACTTATGCACGTTACAACTGCCTGGAGAAACTAATAATTAGACATAACAAATATCTGTATAGACAACATGGTTCTGTGGTTGAGAAACTCTACAGCTATATTTGAACCAACAGCTTCCCAGACAACATCTTAAGGAAATGCTTTTGGAGATGATTTTTCATTAATGACACATAATTTCAACTACTTCTTTCATAGGCCTGTTTTATATAATCTTTCCCCCCAAATCCCATAGCCTGGGTCTCTGTGGAAGCCAAATCACTTATCTAATGATCAGACAGAGGGAAGAGAAAATTAACCTGTCTTAACATTAATGTTATTGTAGACACATTGGCAAATTTTATAGATGGGGCAATGGTTTTCATTTTTAGGTTTTTGCTACATCATCTGACACATTCTCAATTAGACAAGCTCCTGATAATCTTCATAGGCTGCTCACTAACTCCATGCTGCAGTTAGGATTTTTTTTAGCTGATTTATTTATTAGTTGTTTTCTCAGTAATGTGGAAGGAGCTTGGGGTGTTAACATCAGAAGCTAACGTAGCTGTTAAGTCACTGCTAGAAGTAATTTCAGTTTTTTGCTTTTATGCCTTACTTCTTCTTAATCAGTAAGCACACTCTTAAATTTCAGAACTTTTTATTGCATTGCAAGACATTAGGAAACATGTACAGCTGTTGGAGCAAGTCCAGAGGAGGCCACGAAGGTGATCAAGGTGCTGGAACACCTCTCCTATGAAGACAGGTTGTGAGAGTTAAGCTTGTTCAGTCTGGAGAAAAGAAGGCTCCAGGGTGACATAATTATGGTGTACCAATACTTAAAGGGGACCTACAGGAAAGCAGGAGATGGACTGTTCACCAGGGAGTGCAGTGATAGGACAAGGGGCAATGGCTTCAAGGTGAAAGAGGGCAAGCTTAGGTTAGACGTTAGGAAGAAATTCTTTATTATGAGGGTGGTGAGGTACTGGAACAAGTTGCTTAGAGAGGTTGTGGAAACCCCATGCCTGGAGATGTTTAAGGCCAGGTTGGATGGAGCTTTGGGCATCTCGGTCTAGTGAGGGTGTCCCTGCCCATGTCAGGGGGGTTGGAATTAGACGATCTTTGAGGTCACTTCCAACCCAAAACATTCTATGATTCTATGACTCTGTAAGATGGAAAGAGGCAGACAAGTTCTGGTTTAGGAATAAATTTCTAAACTTCTTCCATTTCTTTTTTTTAATTCCATTTTTGAGGAATTGCCTCTTCCATACTGTAAAGAGATAGGAAGGCGAGAGCAAGGGAGGAAACGTCAAAGTCAGAATCATTCACTCATTTGAAATTTGGTAGTTATTGTTTGTTAAAAGACAATCCCTCAACAAGAAATTAAAATAAACAAGATAGTAATCAAAACATCTATTTCAAATAGCTCTATTATTATATTTCTTTCAGTACTAGAAAACATCTGCTGTGTGAAAAACAGCAAATTGAGTCTTTTTCAGTTTTCTATACACTGCACAAGGCCATTCCATGAAACAAATATAGGAAATCATAGTGGTTTCAGAGTCAGAGGATGCCTCTCTTTGTTATGTGTAGAGCTCTTAAAAATACCGCTTTGAATACAGTATTCAAGGATAATACATTTTTCTGGAAAATATCAGAAGAGTTTTCTTCATATCCTGACATGTCTATTCAGAATTTCAACTTGTTAGCTACAAAATAACACTTCAAGTTTCACACTCTTCTTCTATATTTGAGTAAGAAAGACAACTTTTAATGTGTCAAAGGTTACTGAGACAGTTTGCCTGATTTTCCCTGGGCTTTATATTTACGGTCATTTTCACTGAGTTCAAGAAAAAAATGCCAGCAAAGGAAATACAACTGCATTAGGATTATATAAAAATGTGCAAATATTTAGCTGGAACAATGTATAAAATAGTTCTCACACTTCATCTTAGTCTAAAATAACTAGTAGAATAGAATTGGCAGGTATGGAAGCCATTCTGTCACCTCATTTAATATTTTAGTAAATTGTAAATAGTAATTTACTATTAAGTAACTCAAAAGCTAAAAATTGTGACATTTACTTAATCATTTGCATTTTTTTCTCAAGGGAAAAAATGAAAGAAATTTCAAACTGAATGATGGTCTTTAATATTAAGAGTTATCCTAAAACCCTTGAGTTTATGTTTTTATCTTTCCTTTCATACCACAGTTACAAAGAAAGTGGGACTGACACAAAAAAGCAAGAGCTGAAAACTCTGGACTTCAGAGTCAAGGGGCTTGGATGTTCCTTGCCACTGATACCTACACAGAGATGTGATTTCTATGCAGCCTGCTTGGGAACAGCAATCTAATGCGCAGGGTGTTGAAGTTCCTTCTACATGTTTCTCAAGAATTGCTTTACTTTAACAGTATTTCTAATCTCAATGAATGAACTAAATAGCCACCTGAATAAACTGAAGTCCTATGAGTAGCTTAATTTGTGGAGGAATTTGGAGTCTATTGAAGGAAAGAGAAGAGTTAACATTGACTTGTTGGAGCCAGTGGTTCACTTGCTATCACTGTAGTTCAACGCCAGGTCTGATGTCCTCCACAAGTTGTTCTGCCATACAAAAATACAGAGAAGATTTTAATGTTTTCTCTCTCTGTGCTTTCCCTTGTTCTTCCAGCTTTCCTTGCCCTCCTGCGCTTAGCTTGCATCACAGCTCACTGTGAGGTGTTGGTTGTAGAGGACAGCTGAATGCTATGCTGTACCAACGGGGAGAGAGGCGCTAATCTGTGTCCTGTGCACCCTTGCATATACAGTGTCTCAATTACAAATGGGGGGAGAGCACGACTTAGAAACAACAGTGTAGAGAATCCTGAGTTTAAAAAAGGAAAGTGCTTCATGCCATTTCTTTAGATAAATGTAGGATATACTGGCTGATGGAAAAGTTTCAGAATCAGTGCTCATTTAGATGCATGAAAAAGCAGAACAGCCCTCTGTTCTAGCAAAGCAACACTCGACACTACTTTGGAAACATTATTTTAGTGCCATCTCTGAGAAACTGATCGTTCACATTCATACCAGTCCCGTGTACTTGGCTTGCATGAGTACTAGATCAATATTAATGCTCTTTCCCTGCCACACTTGGAATCACAAATCCTGCTGTTACTAAGAGCTATACATTTGAGTGAACCCGGGGCAAAACTCAGCCCCAGCTCACCATCTGATCGCAGTTTTGTGGAGTGGGCTTCAACACTTACTGAGCCAGCTGACAGTGACAGCTCACAGCAACATAACTCCAGTGATAGCATCCTTACACTTATCTTCTGTGGTGTCTGAAATCCTGATCCATTGTCTACCCATGTGCAGTGTGTCTAGAAGCCACAAAATGAATGTGATGCCATGCTGCAATTAACATCACTGGTGTTTCAAAGCATTAAGCTGTTGGGGAGCCATGCCTGTAGGGTTTTCTGGGAACATACTAGGTATGACACAAAAAGGCTCAAAGGAAGAGGCGAATAAGGTTTTCTTAGCCAGAAAGCACAAACTCAAATTACTGACAACTAAGATATAGAATTCTCTGTACTAATGGTGCTTTTATTTTTTGACGTAGACACGATTTGCCTTAAGCTTTTAGATGCAGGGTGACAGTGAGCTGCTATGAATCAAACAATACTTTGCTTCAGCTTTTAACAGCTGCTAAAAAATTTTTATACAATGGAAAGCTTGACATCTGTTCTAGCATCCCCAAGTCAGGTGTTATGAAATAAGCCTCCCTTCTAAGCTTTTAGTGGTGTTATTTTACTATACAGCTTCTGAGAAAGAGAGAAGTAGCTGAAGACCATTTGTATAGCCAGTGATGTCCTGTCTCCAGGTCTGCAGGAGCAGCATTGCCTGTTTTATTTAATGAGACTATTTCAGCTGAAGCCTAACAAGAGGACTCTGAAATAGACCTTCTCTGCTTATTCTTGAATATACTCAGATTGACAGCTAATAAGTAGTGTCCACCTGCTGATATCACAGTTCCATAGCAAAGGACCAGCCCAGAGAAATCCAGTAATGAGGAAGTTCCTTCAGATGGAGCTCTGTGCAAGCCTGCCCTAATAGGGGGCAATATATTATAAGAGGAAAGTGCAGTTCATTCTGAAAACTCAGAGCTGTACTCAATGCATGTGATCCCATAGGCTTGATCTTGACTCTCTAAGGCACTAGTTTTTTTAAGTTTCATGGTAAACTCAAGTAATCCTGGATCTTTTCTTATTAAAATAGGTTGCTTTGGACTTGGAAATTATTAATCAATTCTATTGATCTGCACTTTGGCTACATTCATAGATCCTTATTTAAATATAACTAATGAATCATACTTTTCTGGAAGTTTCCTGTGCCCTATTGAAACTTAAAATTACAGAATAAAAAAGTCAGCAGGTGCAGGGTTTCAAGGCAGTGAACAATGAGAAAACAGCATCTTTTAAAGGCCCATTTTTCCTATGAGTTTTATTCATAACTGCTGCAGGGGATGAACCTCGTGCTTCCAAACTGCGTACTCTGAGAGGCTGATTCCTGTGCCAATTTTATGAGCAGAGCTTATGTGGATCAGACACAAAACCCAGAGGATATAACCCTGCCCATTATGCTATTTCTGACTGTATGGAATAGCTGTTGCATCTGTCTCTAACTGTTTCTAAAGGTTTTAGTAAAAAAAATTTAAAAGACAGAAAAAATAAATAATGTGAACATGCCACCTATAGATGAGAGCAGAACTACCCTTTTATATCAGTCCTTTTGCAGTACGAGACATTCCATATTCTGCTGTGGCATAGTGACTACAAGCCTAATTTTAATTATATGAGATTAAATACCAAGCTAATATCAAAACTGTAGTCTATTTATATACATGAGTCTCTTTTGCTATCTTCCTCCATTTATTTGGTAGAATAACATGATGTAAGATTATTTGTGACTGTGGTTTTTATCATTTGGAGAGGAACTGGTATGTGTCTCAGCGGAGCTGAGATCTGGCTCTCATGGGTGTGGAGAGCCAAGTTTAGTTTTGTCCTTCCCTCTGTCATGCTGGTAGTGATCACTGCAGGGCCAGAGAAGAACAAATGATTAACAAGATATCAGAAGTAGTGATAAATGGGAAATGGCTGACACTAGTTTATCCCTTAATGAGATAAACATCATTAATGGGTGACTGATTATATTTTTCTTTTTTTTTTTATTCAATCAAAATATGAAGGAGAGAGAATGGCAGCTAGAATGGCAAACAGATGTGCCATCTGGGAGACACTACATGTGAAATCTGAGAAATACTAGTTTCTCCCATTTATAAAAAATTAAGTGGACCTATGGATGTTTTCTTAAAGCTAATAAAGGCTTGGTTTTGTAGGTTAGAAAACAGCTAACAGGCTGAATCTATGTGAAAGTAAGGGATAAGAGTGTGAACTAATTCCATAGTAGTTCAGATTTGCTGTGACCAGCAGACGACGGGAGGTGGTTCCCCCCCTCTACTCAGCTCTTATAGGACCCCACCTATAGTACTGCACCTAGCTCTGGGGTCCTCAGCACAAGACAGACATGGACCTGTTAGAGTAGATGCAGAAGAGGGCCTCAAACATAATCAGAGGGCTGGAGCACCTCTCCTATGAAGGCAGGCTGAGAGAATTAGTGTTGTTCAGCCAGAAGAGAAAAAGACTCCGGGGATACCTCATTTCAGTCTTTCAATATTTGAGAGGAGTTTATAAGAAAGATAGATAGAGATGTTTTAACAAGGCTTCTAGTAACAGGACAAGAGTAATGGTTTTAAACTGAAAGAGGGAAGATTCAGATTGGACATGGGGAAGAAATTTTTTAAGATGAGGGTGATGATGCCCTGGCACAGGTTGCCCAGAGAAGGTGTGGATGCCTCATCTTTGGAAGTGTTCAAGACCAGGTTGGATGGGGCTTTGGGCTACATGATCTAGTGGAGGATGTCCCTGCCTCTGGCAGGGAGTTGGAACTGGATTATCCATGTTTCTGTGATTTTATACTCAGGGAATTCTATAGACACAGAAACTCATAGCATGGTGCATTTTAGAAAAGGAAAATGCATAACAAAAAGCTTCTTTTTGTGTATATTAAACTAGGTGTCTCAGATGCTTTGCTCTTTAAGCAGCACTCAGAACTTTGGTCCCAAACTACTGCCCTGCATAATCAAATCCATTACAGCTAAAACATGAAAGTAAACTCTCAATGCAATGTACTGCCTTCAGCTGCAGTGATTTTCCATGCATTAATACTGATCTTGAGGGCATTACTTCACATAGCAGCAGAAGTAATGAGAAGAAAATAAGACCTTATCTCCTCTATGAGAAAATAAACTATTAACATCTCCATCTTCAGTGCTCAGCACTGTGCTGGTGTCATGAGTACAGACAGATAGGCGTATTTTCCCAAGTACAGCATATGATGCCTGAAATACTTGAATTCTAAAATAGTGGACATTTCAGTATCAAATGTTTTTCTATCTGTAGCTTCTGCTGAAATGTAATGGAAAGCTTTGTTTCTTGCTTGTTTGAAAACAAACCAACCATAAACCCCTAAGAAAGCTCCGAGATGGAAAACAATCAACTCTCCTGGGTAAACTGAGAAAGATGAAAAATATAATCCATGCTTTTCTCCAGTCAAGCCATCCTCATGACAAGGATGTAACATGAATGGGAAATGTCATGAACTTAACCTGTCCTCTTCGCATTTCACTTGTAATTTTGAGGTTTTATTCAGATTCTATAATAAATGTGATACACTACCTCAGGGAGAGGTATTTCAATTGTAATATGCTATATTATTAACTGTAGTTGTAATTTAATTTCTGTGTGCAGTGGTACTTACAGATTCTCTTACATCCCAAACTACTCTTGATATACTAGTTTATTATTTTATTTGGTTTTCCCCTTTTTATTTTTTTATACCAAGTCTTTGAATTTGCAAAGTCGTTTTAAGAAGAAAGCAAGAATACAGCTCAGGGTGTTCCTGTGCCAGTAATGCATGGCAAGATCAGTTTGGGCATTAAGCTTTAGCTTTTACCCTCATTGCAAGCCTGCCAGGCAGTAGGTATTATTACACCAGGAACTCTCAGCTTCATTATAACTTCAGTATGCTATCAGAAATATGTATATTAGGCAGACATACGAATAAATCCTTATTTTTTAAAAAAATATTTTTCTATGCAGTTAGAAGTATATATTCTTTGATATATTATTTTTAGAATTTCAAAGGATTTGCTGAAAATATATGGACATGCACATTTAAAAAATAAAAATTTTTAAAATTTCAATTTTCTACTGGGATTCAGTCCAAAATTAAATATATAACTGATTGATTATAATTTAATATTAGGTTGTCCCTGTACGTAAGCATCTTTGATTCACATTAAATTAAACATGTAGTGTTTACAACACAATGAAGACAGATTTTTTTCTCTTCCAGTTCCCCCCTTGATTTGAGTTTGAATATTTTTCTAATTGGATATGTTTTACCACAGAATTAATTTAAATTTTTCCTCTGTGTCAGCAATTAGACAAGTTACATGGTACCTACTTAAGCCGTTACCTGCTTCTGGAGCAAAATTCAGGTGACAGTAATGAATCCATTCAGTGCAAAGGAGCTGAACAGACTTAAAGCAAGCTGATGAAGCATCCAAGGAAAGGTTAACTTTGGGTTCAGTCTGCAAGCTAAAAGGAAAAAATGCTGCTGCTAGCACAAAAAATATGCACATCAAACAATTTTACTATTGTATTTAAATATTTTACTTAAAATTGCCTTATTTTCCTTAAAAATATAATAACCTTTTATTTATCTTTCCTGCAACTGAAAGAATGTCCATCACCTGTAGACAAAGATTCATATTGTTAAATAAGTGATGCAATAGAAAGCACACAAAGTTATATCAGGGTGTGACCTGAGGCAATTCTCTGATCTCAAAGCAGCAACAGTGTTTATGAAGGTAACTGTAGGAGAAAATTCCCTCAGTACTAAAGGCTCTGATGATATTCATCCTAGTCATTTGAGTCAGAATACATTATGCATTCATGCTGAAGCTCTTTTCCTTTCGAACCAGAGCCAGTAATCACTCCTTTGGCACTCTTAATGGAGGGGTCAGCTCATCAAGCTCATCAAGCCCAATGGAGAGGACACCTTATCAAGTGTCTGTGACTGATGGTGTGTGGTGCTGAGAACAAAATGTTGGGCTATGCTGGCAAAATGCGAGCATTCCCGTGTGTTTTTAGCAGTGCTATAACAGAACAACCCCTGGGTAGAATGTGCTTTTCATCTTGGGTAAATTTATCATGCTTTGTCTGGTGGTGACTGTCTTATAAACTGACCGCACAACTACACACGTACAGGGATGACTGAGAAACAAGCTACAGTGGAAACAGAAATGCCAAGCCACAATGCACTATATTGGAGGTAGGTGCTGCAGTACCTTCAGATGTTCTCAGACTGCTGAAACATAGCCTATATGATGTTGTGTCCTGGGAACATGCCTAGAAAACTATCATTCTATATTAAAAGTAGATTTCTAGGATCTCTGTGCAACTACATGAGTATTTTATATTGGTTCAATACTCTGCTGAGTGAAGTTAATAGACTGTTCATATGATCCATAAGTCATATGTCCACCATATGATTTGCACTATGGAGTGAATGTCACACAAGATCTATCTCGATGAAACTAAATTGAAAAAAAAATGTGCTCGAGGAGGGCATTAAATGAGTTCTAACTGCAAATGGGAGATCAGCCCATAAGTTCAAGCTGGAGCTAGTCTAAGGGAGCAATATATGGTTTTTATTTGCGTTTGATCCTCCATGGCCTCTGTTTCATTCTACAGAACTACTCCTACTGCATGGAAACACATGGAATAGGTTGATAGAGCTGTAGAGAAAAATGGGGACTAGACCTCTGCTTAGGAGGCATCCAGAATGCCCTTCATCCTTTCACCAGTTTGTGCACAAAATGGAGAACGAGAATAAGGCCACAGCCTACTCTCCCTTTATTCTTTACTTTAAAAGGAAGAAATTGCTGAGGAAGCATAAAAATCTGGATTATAGTTAGCTACTGACATGGAGACCAAAACAACACAGACAATAATTTTGGATGCAACATTTCTTCAGAGACCAAAAAAGCTAATAGTGCAAAAACTAAATATTTCAATGGATGCTGTCTTACAAGGAGATGTGCAGTACAGACAGAATGTAATTATATGCAACTGTTGCTTTTTTTGTTCAAAGAACAGTATAAATCACAGTAATTTGTGTTTGATTTTTAAAGAACATACTGTAGATTTGGGCATGAATCAAGGAGCATGCCTTGGCTGAACTCTTCAGCTCTTTTTCATTTGTTTGCATCGATTTTTCCATGATTCTTAGTGTTTTTCTATTGTATGGACAAAACAATATGGGAGACATCTGGTCGCCACTAATTAATGGAAACTCTCTAATTTATAGTAATAATTTGGAGATCTACTACTAAGACCATAAATGAACAAATGCAATTTTAAAAATCAGGATAATGTATACAAAATTCACTCCTAATTTATTGGCTACTTTACTTTTAATTATTTGTGGCTATTCATAGAGTATTATTAAATTGCAGAGAGCTGTTGTAAAAGTAAAGACATCAGATTTATGCTTCCAAAAACCCAGTTCTGAACTTCGGAGAAGTTTGGAGCCAAATTAGGACCTTGACCAGACAACACAGAACTATCTCTGCTATAGGGTGAACAATTTTAAATATATTTTTAATTAATTTAAAATTATTTATCTATGTATAAAATTATCAACTAGATTTTTTTTTTACTTGTTTGTTTAGGATTTTTTGCATTCACCTGCCTGACTGACATAAAGAGGTGACAGTATATGAAGGCACCAGTTGACGCCTCATCATTTTCATTATTAAAATAAGCATTTCTCCCTCATGTCAATTTCATACTCTTTGTCCAACCTCTGTGTGTGTGTACATATGTGTGTAATTTTTTTTTTTTTTGGGTCAGATATGATAACATCTCACTTCTTTCTTTAACATGGAAGGCGGAACACTAAAATGAGTAGCTCTTTATGAAAGAATTTCATCCATTCAAATCACAAGAGCAGTGTTCTTTTTCTCATCCCTTTCCTTGGGAAAACACTGAATGATAGACATTATCATATTGAGAAAATCAGTGTGTCCATGACAGACAAAGGAAGAGAAGAGCGGTGAAGTCTCTAACACCAAGCAGGCACAGGCAGGGCTGTGCTGCAGAACTGCTCAGACTTCCCCTGCTGAAGGCAGTGTAGGTCAAAATCTGCATCTGAAACTTTACCTCCAATACCAAACTAAGCTGGGATGTGGTCTTAGGAGAAGGAATGGGAGTTACACTTTTGCTTTTGAATAGACTGGGAGTTGTTTTCAGCAATATGGTATTTTCAATTCAAGTAAAGAGAATAGAAGAAACAGAGAAACAAAAGAATTTCTGGGATAACCTTTTATAAAGCTTTCTTTTTCAAATGCTAGAACTTCTTTGTTTGTGTGGAATAACTTTTTCACAGTGAGGGTGACAGAGCACTGGAATAAGCTTCCCAGTGGGGTTGTAGAGTCTCCATCTCTGGAGGTATTCAAGACCCATCTGGACACCTATGTGTGCAACCTGTCCTAGGGAACCTGCTTCGGCCAGGGGGGTTGGACTTGATGATCTCTTGAGGTCCCTTCCAACCCCTACAATTCTGTGAGTCTGTGATTCTTTGGCTTCACAAATAGCCATACTATGTTGCTGGGATCAATTCCTTGTCACTAGAAAGCAAAATCTTGATGAGCTGCTGTGGGATTTCTGAATGTGCCACCACATGTCTGGAGCCATACAATGCATGTGGCCTACCCTGGGCAGCTGGGCAGAGTAGCCTACACAGGTCATGTGTGTGCCACAGGCAGAGACATTGTACGGAGCAGAGGTGGACAATGTGAAATTCTGGCATTCAAAAGGTTTTGCATATTACATTGAAGTTTTTAACCATTTGGATGAGGACACAACACAAAGTAAGGTGTGGTCATTAATTTAGTTGACTCCAGGTTGATTGATGGCTACCTGTGCTTTGAAAAGTATTCTTTACAAGAAAGATCAGACCTAAACATAGGTATCTATACTTTCCTAATTTTGAGAATTAAAGCCACAGATTTGAAATATCTGCAGTCACAACTGCAGGACAAAAACTGTTCTTTTGTTCATGATGATTCTGAGAAAAGAAATAAATATTTACACTGAATGTGTTTCATATTTCTTGATTTTAGGGGAACATT
Source organism: Zapornia atra (assembly GCA_013400835.1). NCBI lineage: Eukaryota > Metazoa > Chordata > Aves > Gruiformes > Rallidae > Zapornia > Zapornia atra. The sequence goes on along the minus strand of VZTU01025483.1, from coordinate 187,045 downwards.
TTTGATAAAGACTTTGGTTAGAAGCGTTGATTCGAGGGTCCCAGTGCACACTGAAAAATTAACTATTCACCTAAATAAGAAATTAACATGATTTTATTTTCTTTAGCATCATTTGTAGATCAGGTGAAATGCTTATTTCCCCAAAGCTAGTAAGCTTTAATTTCTGCTAATGTTTTAATTTTTGCTGAACTCTAGTATGTCAAGTTGTTGTGCCTGGCAATTCGATATATTGCTTTCACAAATGTTAAGGTATTCTTAATCATGTTGTCTTGTGCCCAGGTCCTACCAGTCAACCTACCAGTCTATTCCCAATCTAATACTATCTCAAAGGTGTAAAAAAAGGAAACTTACATCAAACATTTTGCATTGATTTTTACAGAAACTGTCAAAACATGTCACAATTTTATTCATGTCAACATTTCTCTGAGGCTTTGAGTGTTTACATATTAAAAAATCCTTCTTCTTTGGGGTACTGGAGATGTCTTTCCAGTCAGTACCTTCCTTTGTCTCCATTTTAAATTGTTTCAGGGTAACTTTTGCTCTTATGTTCTGATTCCTCTCTTGCTTAACCTGTTATTACCTCAGTGTGATTTTGCCTACTGCTGTGTCTGAGTTTAGCAAAGGCAGGTCCTGCTTGACTAACCTGTCTCCTATAACAAGGAGATCCACTTAGTGGATGAGGAAAAAGCTGTGTATGTTGTTTATCTGGACTTTAAGCAAAGCCTTTGACACTGTTTCCCACAGCATTCTCCTGAAGAAACTGGCTGCTCATGGCTTGGATAGGTGCACTCTTCCCTGGGTAAAACACTGGCTGGATGGCCAGGACCAAAGAGTTGTGGTGAATGGAGTTACATCCAGTTGTTAGCTGGTCACAACTGATGTTGCCCAGAGCTCAGTACTCGGGTCAGTTCTTTTTAATATCTTTATTAATGGTCTGGATGAGAGGATCAAATGTACCCTTAGTCAGTTTGCAGATGCCACCAAATTGTGTGGGAGTGTTGATCTGCTTGGGGGTAGGAAAGGTCTGCAAAAGAGGTCTGGACATGCTGAAGTGATGGGCTGAGTCCAACTCTATGAGGTTCAAAATGGCAAATTGCCAGGTCCTGCCCTTGCACCACAACAACCCCGTGCAGCCCTACGGGCTTGGGATGAGTGCTAGAAAGGTGCTGGGCAGAAAAGGATCTGGGGGTGTTAGTGAACAGTTGGCTGAATATGGGCTGTCAGTGTGCCCAGGTGTCCAAGAAGGCCAACAGCATCCTGGCTTGTATCAGACATAGTGTGGCCAGCAGGATTAGGGTCATGTCCCTGTATTTGGCACTGGTGAGGCTGCACCTTGAGTACTCTGTTCAGTTTTGGGCCTGTCACTACAAGAAAGACATTGAGGTACTGGGGTGTGTCCAAAGAAGAACAATGAAGCTGGTGAAAGGTCTAGAGGAGTGGCTGAGGGAACTGGGGGTTGTTTTAACCCTGGAGAAGAGGATGCTGAGGGAAGACCTTATAGCTCTCTACAACTACTGGAAAGGAGGTTGCAGCCAGGTTGTTGGTCTGTTCTCCCAAGTAACAAGTGATAAGACAAGAGGAAATGGCCTCAAGTTGTGCCAGGATAGGTTCAGACTGAATTTTTAAAAAAAATTTCTTCCCTGAAAGGGCTGTCAAGCCCTAGAAGTGGCTGCATGGGAAGTGGTTGTCTCACCATCCCTGGATGTATTTAAAAGACATGTAGATGTTTTGCTTAGGGACATGGTTTAGTGGTGGGCTTTACAGTGCTAGGTTAATGGTTGGACCTGATGATCTTAAAGGTATTTTCCAACCTAAATGGTACTATGACTTATAACAGTTTGGAAAATTGGGTCCTTGATTTTAGCTGAACTCAAAATGTTCTTTATGATGTTCTTTATTTTGTTTCTAATGAATCTGTTCTGGTCCACCTCCCAGTTCAGCATGTGGATATATGTTGTGTCAGATTCTCTTTTCACCTTGAAAAGGTGATTATTTTTAAAATTCCAGTTTATCTGTGATATTTTTTAAGACCTATTATTAAATTTACAAAGCACTTACCTGTTCTCTATTAATCATCTGCAGTTCTTAATGCCCATAGCTATAGTACATTGACATTGATGTTCTGCCACAGATTTCAAAACATTGCCAAAGCACCAAACAATACAAATCTTATTTTTAACATCATTATCATTATTATTCAGATTGCTGCTTCCAGCACATAATAGTTTCTTCAAAAGTCCATGGGGGCTTGTGACTACTATGGAGCACCTTGCTAAACCGTAACACAATGTCATAGCATCACATTCCATGAGAAGGAGCCATTGACTCCATAAGGTGTCGATAATGCTAAAAAATACAAGGTATATATGCCACTTGAAGGCAAGGTGACTAGTTGGTCATGTGCTCTCTCTGGAGAATCATGAAGCTGTATCTGCACTTCAGTGATGGGTTTTGGCCCAGGACTCTCTGGGAAGGTCAGAACATCAGGATCTTAACGCATTGCTCCAACTGTGCAATATTTCCCTTGAAACTATCCAAAGATTTATCACACTGTCATGTCCTCCAAACTTCTGAAGCAGCAAGTTCAAATTCCCTATGGTCCTACTAGCATTTTTCAGTGCTGTTTTTCAATTGCAGACAGTTTGTTCCCTTTCTTCTCTCCTTTTTCTCTTTAATTTACTACGTACAAGGGTATAGTTGCATGATATTCTAACCAAATAAAAAAATCATAGAATGGTTTGGGTTCGAAGGGACTAATCCCCCTGCAATGAGCAGGAACACCCTCCTCTAGACCAGGTTGCCCAGAGCCCCATCCAGCCTTGCCTTGACCACTCCTAGGGAGGGGGCAGCCACAGCTTCTCTGGGCAGCCTGTGCCAGAGCCTCACCTCATGGTAAAGAATTTCTTCCTAATTATCTAATCTAAATCTACCCTCTTTGACTTTAAATCCGTTAGTCCTTGTCCTATCACTATACTCCCTGATAAGTAGCCCCTCTCCATCTTTTCTGTAGGCCCACTATAGGTGCTGGAAGTGGCAAATATTGGAGGTGGGGAGCTTTGTGGGAGGACAGGACTTTGTAGATTGAGGAAAAAATGTTCCTGTAAAGATTGATTAGGCCATCTCTAAATTCACATGACTGCCCTCTGGGTCCTATTTTGACCACTCTGATTTGTTAGAAAGTGTGAATTAGCTGATGACTTATTTTACCTAAACTTCACCAACTGAAAAAAATCCTGTTTCACAGGAAATCGGTTCATATTCATTAAAAACTTCCTTAGAACTTGCTGGGTACATTTCTAGATAGACTAAGATTTGTTAATTGTCAAAGAACGAAAATCAAAATTGCTGGAAGTTCAGGTGCTAATTAATCCAAGAAGGCAAAAATAATTGTCTTTCTGGTGTCTCACATAGATATAAATTCCACAAAGATAAATTTAGATTTCTTTACACTGAATGAGGTATATCACTCAGAAGATGCTTAAACCCATGTCCATTAGGAGAAAGAGCAAGGTGGATTACATTGTATTTGATGACAACAGGGCTTTTGCATCTTGTGGAAGCAAAGAAAGATTCCCATGTGAAAATAGCTTTCTGCTTTAGGCCATCAGGGATACTGATCAGAATACAGAGAAAAACAAGTGTTAAGAATTGGAAGTCAGTAAAAAAAGCAAGGGATTTTAAAATTCAGATTTTTAAGAATGGTATATTCTTTTCATGCTTGTTATTTTGTCATCTTTGTTTATTTACTTCATGTCTTTTGAGTTACTTCATGACTTGAAGGTTTTCACCATAACGGTTAGAAATCTACTTTATCATTGTAAATGAAAAATGGGCTTCTCAAGCAAGTTCATAATCACAGCACCCAAAGCCTCATGAAAAACTTTTAAAAATTATAACTTCCAATCATTTGCATAGAAAACATATCATAAGCAACACACATTGGGATAACATATAAAAAATTATATACATATAAAAAAGACAGGGATCTCTTGGAGAGAGTCCAGCGTAGGGCTATGAAGATGATTAAAGGCCTGGATCATCTCCCCTATGAGGAAAGACTGAATGAAGTGGGGCTGTTCAGCCTTGAGAAAAGAAGACTAAGAGGGGATCTTAATGTTGATAAATATCTGAAGTGTGGGACACAGGGGAAAATGGCCAGGCTCTTTTCAGTGGTCTGTGGGGACAGGACAAGGGGCAATGGCCTCAAGTTGGAGCACAGGAAGTTCCACACCAATATGCAGAAGAACTTTTTCACAGTGAGGGTGACAGAGCCCTGGGACAGGCTGCCCAGGGGGGTGTGGAGTGTCCTTCTCTGGAGATATTCAAGATCCGTCTGGACGCCTACATGTGCCATCTGTTCTAAGGACTCTGCTTTGGCAGGGAGTTTGGACTCTATGCTCTCTGGTGCTTCCTTCCAACCCCTATGATTCTGTGAATCTGTAACTATGCATGCGTGCACACACATATGCAGACATACATACATTTATGTGTGTATGTGTATATGTATACATGGATGAATAAGTATATATGTATGTATGCATCTGCATACACACTGGGTAAATATACCTGAGAGGTACAAGATAGGAGCTGTTGATAGCAAGCAGCAAGCACGTCTGAAACAGAGCATCTGTGAGAAGAAAAAACACACTCTAGAGAGAATAATTATTAACAGAGGTCCAGTATCTTCCTTATCCACCTAGATTTAGATATATATTTATTTATTGTGTGTTTTTTAACAGAAAAATGTGTAAACCTGTGACAAAGCTACGTGACCTTTCACAATCATATACATAACTGGCACAAGGGGAAAACCCAGTGTTTTTTAATTAGTACTTCTGTGTTTCAACATTCTTGGATTTCTTGTCTGCGACATCCTAATTAGTGGAAGCAACATAAAGTGTGTTTGGAGGAAGTGGTAGGAGCAAAGCAAAATGAATGCTAAAGGAACTCAAGGCACTGAGTGATCAGGAGACAGTTTATACTCTTGTGTCCTGCTGATAAAGTGAGAATGCCCTCTCTGAGCTGGCTTTTTCCCAAGTCCTACAGAGGTTTTAAAGTTGTCACACTTAAAATAACTAGCAATATAAGCAGGTTTTAGCATTCACCATGAAGTTCCACCTGTTATTTGCTCAACCTGTCTGTAATATAAGGAACCCATTTGTTAAAAATTTGGATCTAGGCATAATTCAGTGGGTTCAGTTGAAACGTTGCTAGTTTTCATGATTCCCTAGTGGAAGGCTATAATGCCAAGAGTTAGTTCTCCTCAGTTCTGAGCTTTTTGATGAGAGGAAAAGCTGATAAAAATAGCCAGGCACAAGTAAGTGTCCAATAAACAGTAACAGAGCTTTTCTTTGCTTCTGAAATACTGGGCAGCATTCAACAGTATGTTAACTAGAAAGATATCGATCAATTAGAGAAAATTCAGCAAAGAACAACAAACTAATTACTAGAGGATGATGAGGATTTAGGAACTGGATTAAAGGTACTAAATTAGGTATGTGATGACTAAAGAAAGCAAGGGATATTGTTCAGATAAACCTCTCAAACTTGCTCAGGTTCAGTGTCTGAGGTGGTGCTATGCGGTTCATATGACAGAGGGTGTATATCAACCCAAAAAGATGTCACATTTGTTTATGTGAGAAGGATGAGACATCGTTTCTGGGAGGAGCAGGGGAACACGCCTGCCAGCAGGACTGAGGCAGCTGGAGGGCAGCTGGGCAGCCTTTGCTGCTGAATGGCACACAGCAAGCTGGAGGTCTGTGCTCCGGCCTCCCTCTTGCTCTGGGGTGTCACGTGTCAGAGGCACCTGCCTATGGTTCTGATGCTGCATTGCAAATGGCCCCACAGTAAGGTGTTAGTTGTAGGGGTGTGTGAAGAGGGGCCAGCAGTATGAGTTTTCTGCTGAGTGTGTGAGATTTGATGGATGAGAAATGTGTAAAAGTTGGTAGATGTGTGCAAAGAGAGAAGTATTTAATGCTGTAAGGAAAGATACAGCTACGGCTAGCATTTTAAAATTACTCTATCAAAAAAAACAAACCACAACAAAAAAAAGAAGAAAGCAACCCACAAAAGTGAATTCTCCTGAGGGGTTGTCCCCTGAGAGAATCTGTAGAATGATTCACCACTGGCATTTTTAACATTTTTCTGTATGGAACACTAGAAAGTGTGCTTTCGGGACTAAGTCTCCCTCCGTCAAGAAATGGGCTTCATGATCAATGAATCTTCTCTGATTTTAATGTCTGTGATTTTCTGACTATATTCTAAACAATGCTCATATTTCTGCCCTGGAAGGTGCTGCTGCTTAGCAAGAAGACACTGTGTGCTGTTCCTATGAAAACAGTGGCATACAATGAAAAAGAGCTTGTGAGTGATAATTAGAGCTATTAGCTAATAGACTAATAATATTTTTCTCATTCTGTTGTGTGAGGAGCATTTCTTCCCCATTCTATTTCCTGTGAGCAGAGCAGCACAATCTCTCTCTACTTAAACTATCGGCTTCTGCAAGTGAGAGACAAGTCACGAACACAAATTATAGGCCTGGTGCAGGGAGGGACCTGCTGTAGGAGATGGAAGATAACTGAACTCTTCAGCACTCTGAGGCTGAAGGCTTGCTGTGGAACAACTTCATGGGCCCAGCTCACATGTCCCAAATGGGTGTCGATTCTGCAGAGAGAGGAAAATCACTGGTTTGGGCTCTCCCCTTGAGCCCTTTCCTCTCTGCCCTCTTACAGAGCCCAGAAAGAGTCTAGCATTATGAGGACTCCCTGATTAGTTGCTATTTCCCAAGTCTGATGCAGACAAAATTTTCTTTCTGCTCTTCTCAAACTTGTCTGTAGTTGTTGTTGTTGTTGATTGCCATTAGATTTTCTTTTTTTTTTCCCTATTACACATCTTCTGAAAAAGATCACATTGATTTTAAACTATGGTGCATACATATATACACTTATACCTCTTAAAAGGTGAATGAAATTACATGCAGCAAACATGGTGTCTTAGTGATGGTAATTATGGGACTGAGGAGGCAATAATAAGTTGCAACCAATTCTTATGATCACAAGATGACTAGGGAATGACATGTGTCTAGTTGGCTCTAAAAGCTCAAGCTAGCACTGAAATATCAGCATGAATTGTAGTGGCACAAGTGACATTGGATTCCTGGAACTATTACTTGTACAACTATCCATCTTTTTCACATGTTTTTGGCTTTCTCAGTGGTCTAATTTTTAAACCACACTGACAGAATAAAAAAAAAAAAAGAGGGAGGGAGAACTTACATTATAAGTTCTGTAATGCTTATCTTGCTTATTAAACTCTTAAAGTGCTTACAACTAGGTAAGAGTGATGTTTTGTGGATCAACTAGTGCAGATTTAGAGAGCTCCTGATAGCCTCTAGGACGAATCTAGATGCCAGGAATAAAAAAAGATTCACTCCCTAACTTTGAATAAAAATCTTTTTGTCAACTTGAATGATAGGTGATGCATAGCTAATCATAACTGTGCTAGCAAATCTGTCAGCTCAGTTTTATCTAGAAAGTGCTGCCTTTTGCTCATAAAGGTTAAATTGCCACCGTGCCTTCTTAAAATCTCTGTTCTCCACAGCTGTGCTGGAAGTTAAAATCCAGCTGCCTGTGTGGCTTAACAGTTTAATAGATAATATATATTTTTTTTCCCTTCTGGGGCTTGGAAACTGAAATAGTCTAAAAGATTTATATTTGACCTTCTAGGTTTTCTCAAGTAGTTCTGTGTTGTTTCTCACTCCAGTTCACTCTGAGTTGCCTCAAAACTTTATCATAAAAATTCAGTAGGTTCATATATAAACTTGGGGTTAAGGCCCAGGAGATCAAGATGGAGATAGCAGTAAGAGTTTGTTCAGTTGTAATTGTCCTATTATACCAAAGAAATCCAGTCTCTGAACTGAATTTACCTTCTGGTCTATGAAAATAATTCTATACCAATTCTATACCTGCCAAGAGCTCCAATAGTGTGTTAATGTCCCAGCGATATGGGTTGCCACATGATTTATTTTCCAGTAGGTAAAATTCTAGGGTCATTAAGGGGGAAAGCAAAAGGAGAGAGGTTTTAAGTGTAACGGTTTTAACCTTATTTTTCCCATGTAGCCAATAGAGCAAAAGTTTAGGTTTTTGACTGTACACATTTCTTTTGTCATTTAATAAGGGAGTATTAGCCTATATATACAATTCAGACAGTAGAATTGAACTTATTACATGAAACTGAGCAGCAAATAACTTAATTTTTTTCAGTAACTTTCATCAGTAACTCTAGCTTGTGGTGTTTTCTTATCAAAAATTAATTGTGAAATCTTTCTTTTAGTCAAAATTTAGGAGTTAAAACTATGAATAAGAATTTAGGAAAAATAATCATATTAAAAATTGGTTTTCTAACCTACACAAAGTATAGCAAGATGCTTCATCCACAAATCTCCTCAAGATCAAGTAAAACACAAATTGAAAATCTGAAAATTATTTTTTTTCTTCTCATGTAATTAATACAGACATTATTCTGGCATCTAGGACATCATTCTCATCAGCTCAGAAATCAATCTTCTGCCGTACCAAAAGAAAGACTTTATGCTATAGCTTTGTTAAAGTCAGAAAGAAAACCTTAATCTTTTGCATGTAGTGTGTCCTATGCAGTTTTAGTCCTAATTTTGATTGCTTGTGTCACTGAAACATTTATCAACCCTATCCTGGTGTACTTTGTACCTTTGCAGTCATGGTGTACCTTGTACATATGACAAAAGGTTCAGTGAAAGCGGGGGGAGGGAATGAAGGGAGCTATCGATGGTAGATATTTTGAGCTATAATAAAATCGGAGGACATTAATAACCCATCAGTACTTTTTTCAGGCTTTCATTCTAATTGACTTTTGTCCTAAGTTATAAACAAGACCCCTGCATCTGGTGTTTTTTAAGCACATAGAACAGGCTGATCTCCCAAAGTGGACTGCAAGACTGTATTTTTTTCTCCCTTGTTTTTCCTAACACAATTATAGTGATGATTAGAGCTCCCCTGCCAAGTTTCTATATTATTTAGACAACTGGACTTGGATTCATTTTCCCCACAGGGCAGTCTGCTGTGCTAATGGCCAAGCAATCAGGTCACCTTTTAAAGCCACCAATGTAGTGTTTGATTGGCAGATATGTATATTAAAGATAATGTTCTCTTTATGGTTTTTATTTTCTGCCGCACTCTAGTATCTTTCTTCACTGGCTAGTTTATTAACCTTGGGAGTATATGTTCATGAAAACAATATTGCCTCTGATCCTTTGCCCTATTCAGAACATTGCTCACCAAGCTTTCTTTTGCAGAGGCAGTTACATACTGAACTTTAAATGCTACCTTCCCAGATCTTTTCAGTTGTATAGAGCTGCTCTGTTACCCTTCTGGCTCAATTTGTAGCCTTCCAGCCCATGAGCCAGGGCTCTGTCAGTTCAGTTTCCATCTTTGGCCTCACACCCTCACCCATCACTGACATGACAGAGAAACGGCAGGCCAGATATTACCTCTTCTGGCCTCTTCTTTAGTGCTATATAAATATAAACACTAAACGGAACCCTGCCTCAGGCTGGGCAGGCGCAGCATTTTCTCCACGCTGCAATATGTGGTTTGCAGGACAAGAAAGACTAGACTTCTGAAATGGCTCTGTGGGTGCCTGCCAGGAGGGCGATATCTATCTCCTAATCATATCTTAGGCCTGAGTCTTTTCAAGCTCTACTTAAGTGCCTGGGGTAGTGCTGGGAAGGGCTTTGACACAGAAAAAAGGCAGAGGATAACCTGTAGGTGAACACCAGGACTGTGGAGAGCGTAGTCCCACCATTGCTTCCTAGCTTTGCATATGGCTTCCTGGCCTGAGTCAGCTGCTACTGCTATTGGTTGCAGTCAGATCTCAGCTACTGCAGTGAAAATCTCTCAAGAACATGAGGGGTCATTCCTAAACATGGAATCTGCCCTAAATACGAAATATAACTATGAGTTTATGAACAGATAACAGCACCTCATTACAGTAAGTAGTAGGAGAATGGCGCAGGAAACTGATTGCTTCCTCTTTTTGCCTGTGGGTCACCAAACAAGTAACCATCCAAAATTCCTTTTTAATTACAGAGGGAATATTTTTATTAAATATTGGCTGATTCCTTTACCAGTTCAAGGTCCTTCCCTATCTATGCCATATTCTGGGTTTTTCTTCAGTTTTGGTGGATCTTAACTTCCATGTGGTTTTTTAGGTTGGTTTTTGATTGCTGCTATATGCTAGCACTGATGCCGATGAATAAATTTAGTGAATGTCAGTATATAACCTGGGTAGTTTCTATTTCGTTGTTTATGCTGATGGCAATCAAATGAAGAAAAAAATCACTTTCAGTTTGGAAGAAAAGGCTAAAAAGTCTCTAAAAAAATTTTGGCAGCTTTTTCATCTTTTTGATTTTGCATTCCTTAAATGCTTTTAATGTCAACAACTGAAATATGTAATTAGCATTCATTTTATTAGTGATTTTCATTGCAGTGACATGGAACTGAGCCACAGAACCCTCTGGCCTGTGTCTAGTTTGACAAAATATAATAAAAAATAAAACTCTCAATCCTACATACTCATTAAAATGTTCCTTGTCCTAATAATCTACATAAAAGTCAGAGAAAATATTACTTAATGCCTTCCCCTACACTTGCAAAGAAGATCTAAAGAAGGGTCTCTTTGTCATTTGAAAAAAATGATCCTCTCCCCATTTTCTTTAAAGGCTTTAATTTTCTCATTACCAGAAAAACTTATTTTATATCTTCTTCCCATTATCAAGGCTTCAGGATACAGACTAGCAGCAATTTAAAATCACTCTTTTACTTCTGTACCTACTAACAGAGAGATGCAGGCAATATTCTGATGCATAGATTCACCTTCTCTTACTACTTTTTGTTGTGATTCATCCACTGCCCCTTGAAAATTAGTGTTTTCTTCATTCAACTAGAGAATGGATTATTTTCCTATATTCAGCTTTCTTAGAATCAGTATAGTTTGTAGAAATCAGGATATTTTGTATCAAATATAATGTGTAGCATCCAAGCCAGAAGAAAAAAAGAAAAAAAATTACTATCTGATATTTGAATTTATTTCTATGGCAAAAAGGCCACCAGGTTAGTCCCTATAAATGTCATTTGACATTTGTAAATGTCTTGAAACTAAAAGGGAATAGCAAACAATTCTTTCGATATGATTCAGGCTTGAATGTAAATAATGTTTCATGTAGTCCTTTACAGACCTTTTTCCAAGTATACTGGGTCTGTCTGGGATGGAGATAACGCTCTTCATTGCAGCCCATAAGGCACTTTGGATTTGTGGCTGGAGCAGTGTTGATAACACACCAAAACTTTGGTTCCTGCTGAATAGTGCACACACAGTGTCAAGGCACAGCCTCAGTTCTCCACTCTGCCTTTCTTTCCCTGCCCATCTTCAGTGAGTACTCTGGGGGTTGACAAGGGATTGGGAGAGAACACAGCTGGGACAGCTGACCCAAATTGACTGAAGGGATATTCCATTACATATGATGTCATGCTCCAGAAAATATGCTCAAGGAAAGGAATAGGAAGGGGGGACATTTATCATAGCTGTGTTTTCCTTCCCAATCACCTGTTTGGTGTGCTGAGTCCCTGCTTTCCAGGAAGTGTCTAAACATCTTCCTGCAAATGGGAAGTATCCCATGAATTCCTCTTCTTTCTTTCTTCATGCAGCTTTTGCTTTTTCTGGTCATGACTGTGATCCAGAAGTCTTCTCACCTTCCTTCAATATTCTTCCCATCCCACCAGAGAGGAGAGTGAGCAAGAGGATATGTGGCTCTTAGCGAAGGCTAACTCATCACATCGAGTGTTACTGCTAGAATAGGTTCAGAAATTTCTGGACACATGTTCAAGAAACAACTCTACAGTCTGCTATTTTTCTTTAATTATATTTTTTTTTCCTGCTATGTGTGGAGGTTGTATGATTCAGTGATCAATCTACTGTTACCACTCTGATCTTAGTTTTTAGGTGCATGTCAGAGCCCTTGGATAAATATTTGGAATCCAAATATAGCATAATCCTGTAACAGCATCTCCAATGATACTTTTAAGACTCAGTTATATGTTTTGCTGATCAGTACAAAGAGCATAATAGGAACTTCTGGATGACTTTCAGTTAGTTGGAGTGCTTGGTATTTCTGGCTAAAGTTGAGATTAATTGCCCTGGTAGTAGCAACTATTTATAATAATATGAAGGGTAAATTTTAATTTTTCCTTGAGTGATTGTGATACCTAGGTCATTCTGAGACACTGAGACTCCCCAAATCACTAGCCAAAAATACATTTAGGCTCCTTCATAAGTTACTCTTATTTTTTTAAAATATAATTTGCAAAATGCATATTCAGACTTTTTGCACATTTATCTAGTCTCCTTGCACAGGTAATTTAAGTCAAGCTGTAGGGTAAGTAGTTGTGGACGTTTGCTACTGGATTGGTTTTTTAGATAACTGTTCAAATACCATGATATGGCCATAGCATAAGGTTAGAAAAACCTTCCCAAAAGGTTTACCAACACGTAGAAATGGATAAGCTATAAGGAAGGCTCAATAAAACAGTGAGCATTTTGAGGGGGCTCAACAGCCACAGCTATCTTACCTTCAACAGAAATGGGAGATGCAAAATAAATCTGAAAATCAGGCCTTAAAATGTGTTTACCTTAGTAGACTCAATTTGATAGCTGCTCAGAAAAAAAGGGTTTGCAGGTTTGGTTTTTTTTTTTTTACTCTTGGTAAACAGAGAGCCCTACCAGTCATAAACTTCACATCCTTGTAAGCAGTCCTGCATTAACCATTATGCCTAATTGACATATTCATGAGTCACAGGACCAGCTGTTAACCGAACTCTTAAACACTGATTGTGGTGACTGCAGGTGCAGAAAGATGGCAGGACAAAATCCCAGCAGCATTGCTAGTGCTTCCATGCAGTTCCAGAGGTGTGCAGGGCATTGTGTGATGGCAGGACGCTTTTGCTCTTATTGCAAGGAGATCAGGGCAGTGTAATGTCATGCCTTGTATGTCCATGCATGACAGGCAGGGTTTGTATTCCCAGCAGGAAAGAGAAAAATGTAGGGCAGTCAGGAAGTGGCTTAATTTTCATCTTGGAACCATCAGATTAAATGATAGATGACCATGCCCAGAACACACAAGAGGTTTGTGGCAGAGCAAAGATTTATGCTCTAGGTTCTTATGAACCAGATTAATACCTCTCTTGGTAGATTGCCTTTCTTTTAATCAGCTGACATACCTCAGTGTTGAATCAAAATGGAAGGAAAGAAAAGCAAATGCACCACAGGCACTTTTTATTTAGTAACAGTGGTGAATAATTAATTGAATAAATGACAGAAAGACATCACACCTTTTCTTATAAATTAATTCTTGCTGGTAGATATTTTAAGCAGTTACACTGAATGCCCAAGACAATTGCATCATCTTCACCGTGTGACAGCAAGGAAGAAAGATAAAGGAATAACAATTCAACAAAAAGAATGTAATAATTCTAAATAAGGAAAAAAATTAACAAAATAATGTTGCTTTATTGGTAAAGCTATTTTATATACCAATAAAGTGACTTTTAAATAAACTATTCATTCACAGGAATTAAGCAAAAGAGCATTCTGAAATTTTGTGCAGACTTCAATTTTGACAAAAATCTGAAGCAAGAACAATAATTTGGAAAGCCTTCACTTTGAGTTTTGTTGAATGTGTCCCATACCTGTTTCAATTAACTGGAGGTAACTTATATCAGAAGAGCCCAAAGTTCTGAAATCTGAGTTAGGCTTGGCACTAGATGAAGAAATTAAATACTGAAATGCTGCTGGGGCTGTGTGCAGTGCCTATAGTAGGGATATTCCAGAGTTCAACTGTTGACTTTGCTTAGTAACAACTTGTTTAATTGGAAATGGAATTATTTATTCTGGTGCCTCAGCGTGGGTGTCGTTCTTTTAGTTAAGAGTGAACAGTTTAGACAGTCCAATGTTACTCAAGTTGACGTTGTTCAATACATGTAGATAATGCCAGGTCCATGTAACTTCTTTGAAGGAGCAATCACCTTCCCATTGCCTGCTTTGCCCCACCCCCACCCCCGCCATAAGGATGCAGTGCATTTCCTACTCAGGTTTAGTTTTACTGTCTGAGGAAATACTGAGGATAGTAAAGAGATCATACTTTTTCCATCTGAGAGAAGACAACGCTCTGCTCTCACTAGATCCTCATTTTAAAAGGCTCTTGTAAACAGTGTGTGAGGAAATGTGTATATGTGCTAGAAAAAGGGATAGGATTGCACGTTCAGTTATTCTTGCTCCCTCAATTCTGCATATTTGCCTAAAGAATTGAGAACCAAATCTGTTCACAGGTGTCTCCATTCACTTTCAATAAACTGATATTAAGTTTATTGCTGACAAATTCATTAGCTGACCATTGGGTCAGAAAACCACATTAGCTGCCTAACACTACAGACCTGAGAGAAGCCAATGCCTGAATAAACTGAGGGTTGTCAACATACTACCCACACTGGAAAAAAGGCAGAAGAACAAAACTTTTAATTATCCTAGGAGATCTATATGCTATATTAGAATCATGGGGTAAGTCCTTTCTTTAAAAATTACTTTTTACAGTTACTGAACAGTTATAAGAAAACTGAGCAGGTTTATATTACTTAGGTGGAAACATGACGAATATTTTTTTTCCTGGCGTAGATGTGGGGATTAATTTAATCAAATGTCAGGCTACAAAGCTTGCTGAGGGTCTTCGTGAATGCACAGCTGGAATAGCACAGAGAGCCCTAGCAGAAATTTGTGGAGCTTTTCTATTTTTATGACAATTCTGTACTCCAGAAGAGTTGGCTCTCCAGGCTGCTCAAGTTTAATTGTGCCTGAAAACAATGGAAAATAGATCTTTAGCTTTGCATATTACTGCTTACCAAATATGAAATACTCAGAATTTTTTCTCTATGTCCAAAGAGTAAGCAGTTGGTAGTGACTTTTTTCCTAGTTTCATTTCATATTCATCAGTGCTGGTAGCTCAAAACACTTTTACTTTATATTGCATATATGAGTTGCCATATACCTACTTGCACATTTATTTATGTAAGGAAATGCAATTAAAAGGTCTAAAACTTGGAAATGAAAGAACACTTCATTGACATTGTATCCCTCTGCCCCCATGCATCCCTGATATCCTGTCTCTCAGTACTATAATAAAATTGTTAACCACAGATCACTTACTCGGGACTTTGGCCTCAGCTAAGACATGGATGCCTTGATAATGAAATGGAGGAATCGAATTTTATTTTATTTTTTTTTTACTAAATCTCTTTTCCTTGTTCTTTTCAGAAGCTGACAAGTAGATAGTGACTGAGTGAGGCAGGGAACTGCAGGAATGGAAGATGTGACTTAGTTTTCCTGGGAAAAAAATAGTTCTATATATGTCCCTTCTGAAAACTCTGTATGCAATCACTTGAAACTCAGATACGCTCTTCATATTTGGGTACCCAGTCTGTACTTTCAGGTCTGCTTTGCAAAATGTTGAATGGTTTCAGTCCGTGGGAACTGCTGCCTCAATGTGTAAGTTATTGTCTAACGCTAAAATATAATTTTGACAGTCTGAAGAATTCCACATTGGACACCCAATATATTTTACTTTAGTCTGTGTCTTAGCTCACTATCTCCTAAGTGGAGGTAATTCCCTCAAACTTCACATGGGTTTTACACTGATTAATGAATTGTCTGCAAAGCACTCAGATTCTGGGGTGATGCACATCATGGAAAAGCCCAGGAAGAAATTAATAATTTTGCTTTCAGAGCAAGGCTTTAACAGTGATTTTTAAATAAGGCCCAGGGCAACATATTGAACAATGAAGCTAAAAAAAAAAAAATTGAACAGCTGCTAATTAAGTCCTTTTGATGCACTGAGTTAGGTAGGAGTACTCTTGAGAGAACTGAGTGCACGATCCTGTAATTAAAGACTAAAATTCATATGAAAAAGGTGGCCAAATTAAGGTCATGCTGGTAACCTTGATTCTGTCCCTTTCTAATTTTTGGCAGCTTAATTTCACATCCATGATCACATTCTGCTAAGATGAGAAATGGTGTGTGAATGTAATGGAAGGAAAACCAAATCAATGGCATGGTCTTGATACCTGCTTGGTTCACTAACCAAGAATCGGTACCTTAAGAACTACCCCACATTTCTCATTGTATTAGTTAAGTAAACGGCAGCAGCAGCAGGCTGCTTCTCTCCAGGACCAACACCAAAATGGGATGAGATACATATATTCTTAAACAGCAGATAGGAGTTTTGGGAATCGTAGATTTTATTTGGCACAATCTTTCACATCACCCCAAAACTCCCTTTCAGCCACCTCCTTTCTCCACTCTGTCTCATCACTTCTGCTTCTACTTTCAGTTTTCTTGCCAAACCTGTCCTTGTTCTCTATTCAGTGCTCCTTACCTAATTCACCTTCTGTCTCACTCACAACAGCTGCCAGTGCTAATCTCTGTATCAGGGAAAAAAACTTCTCAGTTCACATAGTTTAAATCATAAATGATGATCAAAGTGATTTATTGATTTATTGATGACAAATGAGGGAACTATACATTCAAGATCAGGTCAGCAACGCAATTCTAGACATTTACAACGTGTTAATATACACCCGCACTTTTCTAAACACCCTTCCAGAGTTGGTGCATAAAAATTATAATCACACACGTGTGTGATACACATGCACAATGGCACAGCCCTTTCCCTCAGGAAAAACTGGTTACCAGCACATGCATCCTGCCTGAGGGGGGGGATGTTCCCCCGCTTGTATGTGCTTCATGCTAGCGATGAGGGTGCTCCACATTTATGTGTTCTCATGCCACTTCTTACAAGCTGCTAATCCACACCACAGCAAGAAAATCCTTGAGGTCACCTGCACGAGCCTGAGATGTAGATCTACTCATCTCACCCAGTAGGGACAGTGCACCACCTGGATGCAGGATTCTCAAGGCATCTAGCATGAAGGCTGCTATGTGTGGCCTTGACAGAGGTTGTGGGGACAGCAGGGAGACTCCCAGAGTGTTGAAGCAGGTTTGCTGCAGTTTTCATCCAACATGTCTCTGTATTTTTAAAAAAAAATCATGCTTCTTTAGGGACACAAGGATGATTAGAGGGCTGGAACACCTGGCCTACAAAGAGAGGCTGAGGGAGCTGGGCTTGTTCAGCTTGGAGAAGAGAAGGCTGCGGGGGGACCTCATTGCAGCCTTCCAGTACCTGAAGGGAGCTTATAAGCAGGAGGGGATTCAACTTTTTAAAAGGGCAGATAATGGCAGGACAAGGGGGGATGGATTAAAACTAAAGGAGGGAAGGTTTAGATTAGATATTAGAGGGAAGTTTTTTACAGAGAGAGTGGTGAGGTGCTGGAACAGGCTGCCCAGAGAGGTGGTGGATGCCCCGTCCCTGGAAGTGTTCAAGGCCAGGTTGGATGGGGCCCTGGGCAACCTTGTGTAGATCCAGGCCTGGAGGTTGGTGGCCCTGCCTGTGGCAGGGGGGATGGAGCTCTGTGATCCTTGGGGTCCCTTCCAACCCAGACCATTCTATGATTCTATGATTCTATGATTCTTTTAGACTTTTTCTTAACTTCATCTTTGCTTCCAAATTCACTTTATAATGCTATGGACAGTGAATTTCCTTCTACCCACATGATAGTGAGAAAACAGAACAGAGTTAATATCATCATTTTTGAAGGTACTTAATAACATAAAATAGAAACCAGACCAAGATTTGGGTCTAGACCGCTAATGGCACAATGCTATAATAAACTTGCCTCAAACTCAATTTAACTGGCTGCAGTTGCATCATCTGTGTGCATAAGAATGTCTACAAAGGCAGAAAGGTCATGGAGGGCCCCTTCTTCCACTTGTTTTTCTGTACTGTGCCAGCAGTACAGAAAATGACATAAAGCGCCTTCCACTGTGCCCCCAGAGAAAAGATTCACAGCCAGGCTGACCATAAGCTTTCTGTCCTGTTTCCAGAGCTCATTTATTTGTGGTCACACATGATACATGGCAGCAGCTTGACAGCTGATTTTACATTATTTTTCCAAGGAGACTGCTCTGCTTAGTACTGCTGGAGGATGTAAGTCACTCAAAGTGGGTTCTTCAAAGTCTTTGCACATGACTCCCAGCAAGGAATCTATAGAGTTTAGAAGTACCAAATGGGCTAGCGCCACTCTTGTTTAAATGGGATAATACTAAATAATGGATTTAAGCAGTCCTATACCAGAGAGAACTACTTACTATAATATATGCTGATAAAAATTATAATCAGTGAAGAAACTCTTTTTTTTTTTTCTACTCATATTTTGTTTTCTGGCACACTGGGAGACACAAAGGAATGGTAATCATCAAAATACTTACCTGCCCCCAAAATAAAGTGGAGAGAAGGTCCGAGATTTCCCTTTGTATAAAAAATTGTGACCACTTGGTTGGCTCTTGAAGATTTAAATTCTGACCATCTTCTTGCAAACTGCCCTTCCAATTAGTGTATAGAATTTCTTTTCTTTTCTTTTTTTTTTTCAATTATGGTGTGAAACATGAAACAGTCTTTATTGCATAAATAAAAATTACTTTCATGTTACAGGAAACAACTTTTCTTTTCCTATTGGATGTGCAACAGAAAATTCTCATTTGTTACCCTAAATACCAGAACATTGAGATACTGATTAAGCAGAGTGGGGATCAAAATTAAAATAAATCTTTTTCTCAACTGATCTGCCACTGTGCAGTCAGAAAGATATCTTTCTTAGTTAAAACCCTCCCAAAGATGAAGCCTTACCTCACAGCACATACATATTTGCAATTCCTGTTCAGTTTTAATTTTTTTTATTCTGAGTTATTTTTGTGCAAGTGAGATTTATTGATCTGTGTTTGGAATATGTGGGGACCATTCAGTCCCTCTAGCTCTCACAGTCTCTCTCTCTCTCACAGAGAGCCATTGTGTTAGGAATGTCTATTGAAGTTATCAAACTTCACTATCCTGAAGTTTTATAAGGTTTTATTTTTTTCCTTTTTAATATTAAAAAATATGGTTGGCTAACATATGAGAAGTAAAATACTGGCAGCAAAAGGGCACATCCAAAGACTGTATATATGGAACAAGTAGGTGGATGACATTTTAAAAGCTATACCTTCCTAAATCCTGTACCCAGGTCTCACTACATACCTGGGGCTTAAAAATACACACAACTTCATTATACAGCTTTAAGAAAATGTATTTTGTGATGTCCTTACTAACCTCTCATAAAACACTGTAAATAGCTAGGAACTGAAATCTCAAAACCATAAAATGGTGAATGAGACTTTCACCGGATCCTGGGGAAAACAAAAAAAAAGAGATTTTTTCCGTAGACCATAGATAAAAACAAATTTTCAGACAACAAAGGACCAGCTGAGTTGTGGGTGATAGAGCTGAGAGATTTGAAAGATGTTGTCGTGTGCTGCCTGACCTACATCTGAGCTACTTCCAGCTTTGGGTGGGGGAGAGGATTACACTGAGCATATGAGAGTTTCTAATGCAAATCATAACTGGTACTCTTTGTTCTCATCATAAACAACACATTAAAAAAATCTTACACAGGAAATCTGTCTTTTTAGGGAAAGTAGTGACAGTAGGCAAAGAATGTCTTCAAACTATTTTCTTTTCCTTACGGTGCCAATGCTAGGAAGCTGAACAAGCTTTTAATCACTGCTGGCCTGTGGGGCTGTGCTTGATGATTGCTAATGCAGTTCTAGTGGAGGCTAAATTAAAAAGTAGATAGTGTGCAGCAGCAAGCAGGACTGTCAGTCAAAGCAAACTATAAACTTCCTAGGTCATTGTGTACATCAGGATTCCAGACTCCCTTCAATGAAAAAATTGTATGCATATGTAATAGAGTCAATCCAGTTATTGCCCCTGCGTTTTTTTAACCAAAGTCCTATTTCACAGTCGTTTTGCTTTTAATCGGAGAGGAGGTAGTGATTCTAGCCCAGTGACCCAGTGTTATACGGCTTGAGAGCTCAGACCTAGTATTTCATGAAAGAAAGGTCATGAGAGAAAGATCATGAAATCACATCCCCACTGGAAGCAAAGACTCCTTGAGGCTAGATATCAACCACAATCTTTTTTCCTGTTCTTTGCAGAAACAGACACAGACCTTGGATTCAGAAAGCCTATTAGGAGTTGTCATGCAGAAAGGTGTAGCACCTGCAATTAAAGGTAAAGTTTAATCACCATCTGTTCACAGTCACATATTAAGAAACTTACTCACCTATGAACTTACATATATTTACACACTGACTGGGGAGAATTATGTTCCTTAATACAGCTTCCTAACAGGCAACCTGATCAATGCAATGCCAGTCAAACAGAAATGCCAGATTAAATACCTTGTACGAATTTTGGACTTGTGACTAGAGAACCCTATTCAATTTGTCCCTTTTGCCAGTTGAGACTGGATCAATGTGTTTGTTTCTTTAATTCCAAGTTATACAAAATCCTGCAAACTGGACAGAAATCGCAGAAGTGTATCAATCACCGTCACTGAATTAACGCGGCTCGCTTCCTTGGTGAGCTCTTTAAAAGACTGAGCAGTTCTGGAAGGGAAGGGAACCTGAAATAATCACTTCTTTTGAATAGAAATAACTGTGGCTCCTGTGCTATGGGCTGACCTTCATGCTGTCAGGATGTATTAAGTGTACTGTGAAGCTTACCAGACCAGACCTCAGGGGACTTTGGTAGAGGGATGCCTAACCTGTGAATTCCTGACAGCCTTAGGCACTGAGTCATGCAGCTCAGCCAGCTTGGTGGCCTATCTCAGCATGCACAGTAGCAAAACTTTCGGCACCTACTTAAGCTTTGTGTTTAAAACTTCGGGTGCCTGTGCATGCTGGAGCACTCGAGCAGCAAAGCAGCTTTTTTTGTGAATCCCCTCAGAGTTAAGTACATGAATGCAGCCTAAAACGAAATTGAAGTGCCACAATTCCTTTGTGAGGCTCTGCATAAGTTCTCTGAAATGAAACGCGCAGCTTTCATTAGGAATGTCTGTCAGCATGAAAAAGATTTAAAGGTCATTGGTTTGCAAAGTGGTATGAGCAGAATCTCAAGGCTGGTAGAGCAAGTCTTGCTGAGGAAGCTTAAAGGAAAGGGATGAAACATCTTAATTCTCCTTGCAGGCTCCCTGAGTTCCTCCAGTACTCTTCTGGTTTTGGCTGTGCAACTCTCTTCTGATGAATTTTACAATTAGAGCATTCCACTGTGTTGTAGCACCCATACAGCAAAATGCTTATGAACAGAAAAATACGTATGTGGAAGATGCTGCCCATTTTTTTTTCTCATGTGGGATATTTGTTTATATTGTGTAATTTTGAATACTTGTTTCATGAAAGACCCTGCACTTCATTCACAAAAGTAGGATTTTTTTTTTATTCTAAAGCTTTTGAAAAGACACACTGGAGGTTACTACAATGTGTACCTAACTCACACTTCACTGCAAAGATACAGGGGTATTTGGGGTGGTTGATTTTCTGTAAGTTATATAGGATAAAAATCTATGGTACTCTCCTGGTCAATAACAAAGAAAAATTTTAAAGACACAATTTTTTAGAGGACCTACGTATCCCATTAAATTTCAAACATTCTTATTTAGAGGGATGTCTTCTGCATTTTAGGACATCTTAAACTTTTTAAAGAAGATCTAAAACCAAGGCGAAATAATTACATTAGAAATGCTTTGTGAAAGTACCACAAGCTTAACTTCACTTCAGATACCATACTGCAATTTGGTATATTGAAGTAGCTCCCTGTGAACATGCTGAGGGCATAGAGAAAAAGAAAGTCCTTTGGAGGAAAGTATATATATGGGAAAAAGGAAAACAGCTGAAGAAAAGTATAACAAAAACGTGGTTTGCCCGCTTCATCTTTCAAGCATAGATTGATGGGACTAAATCCTTCAGCTGTCGTTCAAAATATTTAATAATTTACCCTAAGAGATCACACTTTACAGTGATACTATCCAACAACAGAATTATGTGAGTGTACCACTGAAGAACTTTCAGCTGCTAATGTCAATATGAAGAGCAGATGTGAGTATGAGTCATGTCATCTGTTGTACTGCGAACTCAATTAATATGAAGATTACTATTCCAAAGCATAACTCCACATAAGGATCTCTTAAGTCTAGTCTATTTTGTGTTAAGAAAATCTATTTGTATAACTGTCAGTTCTTGATGAAATAGCCTTTTAGCCCTAATATTTATGTACTGTTAGGCACAGAGAAAAAAAAGGAGAGAAAAAAAAGAAGACCATACAACGTCTCCCAAACCGTGTAAATTATCAAAAGGGCATTACGTTTATCTTCATCCTAAAATTACTAGTGTGCTACCTTGACATTAAGATGGCTTCATTACTGGTTTTACCACTTTGTTCCTGACTTTCTGTCAGCCCTCTCCAGAAGCAGTTTTGTCACTTTGAAGGAAGCAGGCAAGACAACTGCTGAATCCAGTGGGATTTTAATTTGCATTGTTTTTATGGGAAAGGTGCATCAGAGTGGACTTTTGGGTATGAAGAAGATACATTATTTATTATTAATGTGGAAGGAATTATGAATGCTCTGCTTGATCGTTCCTTCTGTTCTACAACTAGTGGAAGAGGTAAATTTTTCTTGAGTCTGCCTTTGGACTGTTTGTTTATGTCTTGTTACCATAATGCCTGTACAATTTACAATTCATTTTAATGATCCATTTGTTCCACATTCTTTGAAAAGGGACCAGCTAATCAGAATTGCATACGTTATTCTCACAGTAGCACCTGAAGACCGAAAGCACAATTCCTCTTATAATAAAAGGATGGAAAAAAAACAGACACATCATTTGGGCCTTCCTGACTCTGCCATCTCAGTGCCTGTCCGGGTGTTTCAGATAGTTGTAATGACACAACTGGGCTTCCTACACAGTCACTAAGATGCTCGAAGAGTCTCTGAAGAGTAATTCACAGTGACTAGTAAGAAACAGGCACTTCTGAAAGCTGAGCCAAAAAGGCTATAGAGAAATTAAGAAACTACCTACAGCTTGTAGGAGAAAGGTGGAAAAGTGAGAATACGGAGATGACTCCAAAGGCTGCCTCTGTGCCCACTTATAATCCACTCCTCTTTTCTGTACAAAAGACTTGTGACATCTAATGGGCTAGAAGCACAAGGGATGAAGATCTGCTAATGACAGATAAAGAATCAGGTTATAGATTTGTTTAGGTAGCTTATCTTTCTCCCTGAAGCTCCTTCACAAGTCCCTGTAGGCACATGGACACATGAACAGATAAGCCTTGGATTCACAGCTTCCACACAAAGGCTGAAAATTCAGCACCTCTCTGTTATACTTTTTCTATAATTTTTCGGTGACTTCGTGTATTATTACTTATTTTTCATTATTCTTTGGAGGCACATAACTCTCATCAGTCCCTGTTCGTTATCCTTTGGAAGCCTTTAGAGCTTAGACTTAAAGCCTTTAGTAGCACTTAGAGCACAGACACCTGACTGTTACTCTTTGAATGACCTTACTGGGGCCAGATTCTCAGTCTGACACCTAAATTCAGAATTGTGGCCTTAGGCTTATTCAGGACCTGTTGAAATTGAGAACAAAAATGAGGCCTCAGGCTTAAATCAATGTTTAATTTTTGGTTGCTGCTGATCATCCTGCTAACATAACCTTCACTGAGGTACTGGGGTTTTTTAAGAAGTAGTTTAAACGTTTTACCACAGTTCATTGCTCTCAGTGTTCATCAAGTAAAAGGGCTGGCTCCTAAATACAAAAGGATTTTGCAACCTAACATAAACAGAGCAAAATCAGGCCATATGTGAAAGACAGATGTCACCACACAAGGAACAAAAATATTAATGTTTCCACTGCAAAAAGGTCTAGGTCCTGTATGTGTATGAGTTTCATGAAAAACTATCTTCACTTGAGCAAGGCATCATCAGAAGACAGAAAATGAAAGAAGCTAGAAGCTTCTGAGCGTGAGACAGGCAACAGACACCAGGATGAATAATGCTTTTGGAGCAGGTCCTGGTCATAAAATGAGAGAAGACCTTGCAAGCTGGAGGTTAAGGTTGGCCTGAAGACATTAGAAAAGGGATAAAAAAAGGCTCTTGGAAAATAGCTCTGTTGAGATTAAATAACAAAGAAGAATTGTAGGACTAGGTTTGTTTTGGTTTTATGGGTTTTTTTCCTAGTATTAAATTCTGGCATTTCAGACAGAGGAGGAGAAGACGGAAATTCCATGTGCTAATAATAACAGTTTAAGATAGGAGAGACTGGGTGTACAACATCAGCTCTTATTGCAACAGTGATGGAGAATTTGGCATGTGATGTAAGGACATTTAAGCCAACCCTGCTAGAAACCGAGGCTCTGGGGTCCAGCAGTCCCTGGAATTATAAAAAATTAAAAGCTTAGAAGGGACTTTAGGCTGCATACTTTGCCCTTCTTTTTGACTGTGGCTGCTTCCCAGTTAGCTTCCTTTGCATGACAGTCATTCAGCAATGGGTGTCAATGTGCTCCTCTTTAAACACATTATTTGGATTATTCATCTCCTTGAGTGTTTTGCTGAATCATGGCTAGTACCAATTGTTACCAGGTCACCTTTACATCAAAACTAATGAAGCTAGCTTTGGGCTAATAAAACTGCCTAATTGTCATAAGGAGCAGAAAACCATACACATGACTCTCTAGTTCAGGCTCCATCTCCTATATCATCAGCCCTTATTAATTCTTCCTGATAATAGGCATTGCAGAAATGTCTGTCAGATGGCATATTCAATAACTGTACTCTGTAATATCCATTTTGAGCATGGATATGTAAGTGTCATCCCTGCATTCTTTGTTACTGCTAGGGAGAATGCTATTAGTGACCACCAGTTCCTGAAAGTCACTAATAATAATGACGAACAGTAAACCAGTAAGCTAAGCTCATGTTACTCATGATGCTGTGGCAACTGATACTGCCTTTGAGACCAGGGATTGCTGTTGTCACTTCCTCCTTCATCAGTTCCTTGACTCATCAGAGTCTGTGAGCCTTTTTCTTTTGTTCATTGTTTTGGGGTTTCTTTTTGGGGGGGTGGGAGGGTGTGTGCTGCTCACTGCTGAGTGCCTTTCAGAGTTAAAAGGTGCAAAAGGATCACTGTAATGAGATGTTATTTTCTGCATATGTGTGCCAGGGACTGAAAGGTTGCAGACTTCCTAGATTAATAGTATCTGAAGCCTGAATGATTCCTGCATCAAGTAGCCCGAGTAACTTTGCCTAACAATTCTTTTGTCAAGCCCAATACCTCACAGCTAAAGTAGAGGATATATTTTTAAAAACACACATCCAGTACAAGTAAAATCTGTATTCTGGGTTCTTTGGTAATTATCACAATAGTTACCTGTCTACTCTTAAAAAAAAATCCCTAATTCCAGTCTGAAATGCTCTAGCTTTAAGTACTAGACACTGTTGTGCTCTTGTTAGATTAAAGTAAGTATCATTTTTCTTTTGTCAAGTCTACATATAGATTGTTTGAAAATCACACCCCGTCCTTCTCTTTGAGAAATTATTTCACTCTGGGATATATTTTCTGAAATCACTTTTTTCTATCGTTTCTGAAATTGCTAAATTTACAGTATTGTCTTTGAAGCACACACATCAGAACTATATACAGGTCACCAGCGGTGGTGTCTTCAGCACTGTGTATGGGAGACTGTACCTTCTCCCTCCCTCCTGCTAATATCCCTGTTCCACATTCAAAGACCAATGGACTCCTGCTTGTCACAACTTTGCACTGAGAGTTCATAAACCACAGTTTATCCGGCATGACTCTCAATCCCTTTCCAGAATCCCCGCTTTTCAAGACAAAGTCCCATGTCCTTTAACTACCATCTGATTAAACAATGTGCTTTACTTCAGGCAAGCTTTGTAAGAAGAAATATCTTTTATGAGATCAGCATCTATGCTCAGAAAAGAAGGAAGAAAAAAAAAAAGAGAAGCCTTGGGCACGGGTGCTCTTCTTCATTTCTGTGTGGAAACTGATCAAAATCAGACAGATACGCACCTGAATATTGAATAGCCCAGACATTAAGGTGCTCATCCATTTCAAAACAGGAAGGG
This sequence comes from Zapornia atra, assembly GCA_013400835.1. Taxonomy (NCBI): domain Eukaryota; kingdom Metazoa; phylum Chordata; class Aves; order Gruiformes; family Rallidae; genus Zapornia; species Zapornia atra. Next base: position 160,835 of record VZTU01025483.1, on the reverse strand, counting down.
ACGTATCGCTCATGTCCCTGGTGACAGATACCACTGCTGGGATATTGTCTATTCTGTGGCAGATTTCCTCTTTCCCTTTGTTGCTGGCTTGGTCCTTTTTACACTTTCTCTTACTGAGAGCTGTCCTGCAGCTGAAGAGGTCTTTGTGCATGAGATTTGGGGCTGGAGTGATTTTCCGGATAAACCCATTGATCCAATAAAAAAACAGTGCCTCCATCTACAAACCTTGCCTCTCTTTTATAACGTTAAGCCACTACAGCTGCAACAACATTACTTTTAGCTGCACCAAATGCTTTTTGTGTATTTGGAGCCAATTTACCAAATGATATGAATAGCTGTCTTCAGATCAGCTTTCTCATATGCAATCCTTAGCAGGAATTCTTAAAGGCTTTCTTCAAAATGATACTTAATAATATTTTTACATTATTAAACATTTCAATACATCTATAATTATTTGTTTCTAATTTCATCAAATAGAAAATGAAGATTGAGAGCAGATAATCTTTTTCCAAATCTCAAGTAATTTATGGTTTCGGCACCGGTTATTTTAATTTCCCTGGTAGAAGTCAATCAAAAATAATGAATCTTGTTAAAGAAATTAATCTGGTTTTGTGGCTCCCTAATGTGTATTATGTCATATTGTGGAAGGGAAGTGTTTCTTAAATATGTTTTATCTTGTTTATGTCACCTCTCTGAAACTCTCTTCTTACTAAAGGGGAAAAGACAAATTTTCTTTCTTCTTTATTCAACTTACTCTCCACCTAAAATTTCAGAGTTCCTAGTCCTTCAGCAGCTTAGCTAGTAGCTAAAAGGATCATTTAACCCAATATCTCACAAATAATTTCAGCATTTTCTTAGCTCTAGGTATCTGGTGAATCCAGTGACTGTGCGTTGACCTGCCTTCTTGGACCAGGCATGTTGGCCACTACAGAACATGTTTTATTTCAGTGTTTCTCATGGATTTATCTCAGGCTCAGGGGTAAGTTGGTTCTTCCATTTAAGTGTAAGGTTAAACTGAACTTCTGACAGCTACTTAAACCAACATAAACATAATGAACTGATATTGTGAGGTACAGAGAAAAATCCATAATATTTGCGATCATCAGTAGGCATTGTCAAGTTCAATAACAAAGCAGCCTGTGTCTTGTTTATTATGTGGGATCCAGTGCACCCTCAACAAATTTGCTGATGACACCAAGCTGAGGGGTGAAGTTAAAGTTCTGGAGGGCCGGGATGCCATCCAGAGGGACCTGGACAGGCTGAAGAAGTGGGTCCAGGTGAACCTCGTGTTGTTCAACGAAACCGAGTGCAGGGTCTTGCATCCAGGTCGGGACAATTCCCCTTATCCATACAGATTAGGAGATGATGTACTTGAAAGGAGCCCTGAGGAAAAGGACTTAGGGTTACTTGTGGATGAGAAGCTGGACATGAGCCACCAATGTGCATCTGCAGTCCAGAAGGCCAACCACATCCTGGGCTATGTTAAAAGAAGTGGGGTCAGCAGTTCAAAAGAAGTGATTCTGTCCCTCTGCTCTGCTCTTCTCTGGTGAGACCTCACCTGGAATACTGTGTCCAGCTTTGGAGCTTTCAAAAAAAAAAACGACATGGGCATTTTGGACCGTGTCCAGAGGAGGGCCACAAAAATGATCAAAAGGCTGGAGCACTTCTCCTGTGAAGATAAGCTGAGAGAGTTGGGCTTGTTCAGCTTGGAGATGAGAAGGCTCTGGGGGAATCTAACAGCAGACCTACCAGTACCTGAAAGGTGCCTCTAAGAAAGCTGGGGAAGAACATATTCATGAGGGCATGTAGCAATAGGACAGGGGGTAATGGTTTTAAACTCAAAAAGGGGAGATCTAGGTTGGATATTAGAAAAAAGTTCAGTATCAGGGTAGTGGATCACTGGAACAGTTTGCCCAGTCGAGCCCCCATCCCTGGAGATATTCAAGGTCAGGCTTGATGGGGCTCTGAGTGACCTGATCTAGTGAAGATGTCCCTGCTTAATGATGGGGGGTTTGACTAGATGACCACTAAAGGTCCCTTCCAACCTTACACGTTCTATGATTCTATGATTCTATGATTTCTGTATTGAAATTGCTGAGGGATACACTAGTCAAATAATACTCATATGAGGAAGAATTCATTATTAAGATGTCAACTCTGCCTTTCCTTCCAGTGATGTCATACAAAGTATTTGTGACAGCAGTGTTTTCTCTATGCTTGATGAAATGATGCAATGTCTCACACAGATTTAACTGCATTTGATTACAGCTGACCCACTCCTCAATCAACTATAAACTGAAAAAGCAGTTTATTAATAGCTGTTTCACACTTTGTATAATTGTAAGTTTTATATAAGAAGGAGCAGTTTGCCCTTTATAAAATTCTTTTCACATGATATAAAATCATTAAATTAGTGGTGTAATTTTATTTAGGAACATGTGTAAAGCATAACTAGATGGTGGATATGAATACTGCTGATAATAAAACAAGAACGATGCTGACCTAGACAGAAAATCATTAAGTGCGATCATTAAAATATACACACATTGTAATAATAATAATCCAATCTGACCTACTTCTTTTATTTAAGGATGTACTGTGCCAATGCCAAGACTATTAGTATAAGTGGCCAGTAATGCTATTATCATTTAGTACTGTCCATATTAACACTGAAGGAGAACAAACAAAAGACATCAAAAGCATGAATAATAAATGTTAATATCACCAGGGGAAAAAAACCCACAGCAAAACAAAAAAAGAAAAACAAAACCAACACAATTGAAGGAGCAAAGCACCATCCTTTTAGCTGAAAATTTTCCGCTGTTCTTATGTCCTGAACCAAGTGCTGTTCCTCAGTCACAGGCTGTTACAGTTGTTTTAGGCTGTTTCCAGCTTTGAAGTTCTACTTCCACTAAGGAGGAAGGGAAAAGAAAAAGCCAGAAACAATTTACAAATAAAATGCAACTTTTAAGGACATATGTTCAAATCTATTTGCATATTTACTTTTTTTTAAAAAAAAAGAAAAAAATTAAAGACCTCAACTTCAAGTAAGACCAGAGAGCAACTAAAGAGATAGGAGGAAAAAAAACCAAGAGAACCTAATTCATTGTCAGAGCAGAGAACACCTAGTAGAGGGGGATCAGAAAAGAAATTTCAGAGTTTCAGAGGTGGGCAAGATAAGGGAGAAAAGAGTGTAAGCTGAAAAGTAGAGGCAAAAGCAAGCACTTTTAGTAAGAAACATGTTTCAAATCTTCCTTTTCCAAAACATGCTTTCAAAAGAAATTGCCCTATATTTCTTTTTATTCACTTCAAAATTTCAAAAATAGCAACAAAATCTGTTCCTCTGGGTCACTGGTCCTCTGATGGTTCTAAGTATGCTTTACATTTGGTTTAACACCAATTAGAAGAGGTTATTTAGTTCCAGTTTCTCTTAGCGGTGCTGATCTCCCTCTAGAGAAAAAGCTACAGGGTCTCTAGAATAATTGCAGGTTTTCACTGTTTTAGAGATCTAGCTCTCTTTTACTGCAATTCCTCTGTGTTCCCTAAAAATGCAAGGCAAGAATTTAAAGTATATAAGGAAACGGATCTTTGAGGAGTCTGAGCCTTCAACATGAGACTGAGGAATAAAGAAAACATCTATGTTGTTCACTTGCAGGATTTAATGAATACACACCCTGGCACACTCAGAGGTAGACTCAAAGGATGGGTAGTAGTAAATTAAGTAGTAGATGTACCTGTGTCGTCATTGCTCACAGATGGACAATTAATAAGGACAAAGGGGTGGAGGTGGGAGGGGGAAGAGAAAAACCAAATAAACTTTCATTTGATTGCACAGCTAAATCAGGACCAAACTCAGGAAGGAGGCTGCTTTTACGAGAGTCTTTCCTCAATGCTTATGCACCTAGCGTTACCCCAGTAACTCGATAACCATTCAATTATTATGCAAAGTAGTACCTTTTACAACCCATCAGGAAGAAAATAAGGAACATGTGAACAACAAAATTCTGATTCTGCACTACTAGAGTCCATACAAGTTTTGTTGTTGACTTCAGTGGGCATTAACATGCGGTTATATATTTCAGCAGGAGTACAGACCCCTTGTTCTTTGGCACAATGAGACAGTTCAGTTTTCATATCATCAAGACTGCAATAAACAACTGCTTTCCCTTCCCACTAAAATCTGTCATAAAAAATGACTGCATCAACAGCAGGCATTTGGTATAATGGAAATAAAATCATCAAGTTGCAAAACATTGTCACAGATTGATATTTTCTGCCTCGACATCAAACATTTTGGCATTACTTCAACTGTTTTGTATAAGGTAAGGATGCTTTGGTCTTGGGATTTTTGTAGAAGCAGACCACTATGCTGTGAAAATGTCCGTGTCATTAGAATGAATTACTTTGTGATAGGCTCAAATGCAGCTTTTAAAATGCAGAGCGGGATTTCCTCTGTCTGCATAGTTCATATCTGAGGCCACAGGACCTGTTTATTTGATCAGCCTGCAAATGGGTCCTTCATAAAATACAGTAATAACAATAAATGCATTATGGAGATGAACTAATTCAAAGGCAAACTTGCCTCCACTGTTTCAGAAAAAGCAAAGAAAACAAAACAAATCAGAACAACTTTCTGCGGTTATTGTGTTACCAGCATATAGGTGCATAAGCATCACTAGGGATTTATTGAGAAAAGACAGAATCTTGCAATCAAAGTTGAACTTACATATTTGAACCTTGTAATGGAGTTTGGCAGTACATATTCTACCTCCAACTGACTGGGACTGACATTATACAACTTTACAGAGTCTCCACAATGTTTTGCCTCACTGTGAGGACAATTCTATTTGAATAATTTGTCTAATACTAAGGCAAAACTTGTGCCATTGCACTTCCACATACGCGGCCTTTAGAAAATGAGTCAGTGGGGACTGAGCATAAGATGAATTTTTGGGGTTTGTACCCCACTAACCTTTCTTTCACAATTATCTCCCTTGTGGCTGGGCTGTGTCCCTGAGAGACTTCCACTTGTGATAGATTCTGAAAAAAAACAAAGGGGTTTGGAAACATTTTCCTCCTTCTTTAATCCCCTGGATATGGGATAAACCTCCTGCCCTTACTCCTATCCTGGGAACACAGACTACCCCACTAATCATGCATATGCTATAGCACATCCCTGGGACAAGAGAGAGGACTACCAGAGTGGTGGAGAGGGGCTGGGTGTGCAGCCTTTTCTATAATTATGCCCTGACTTGGAGAATGGGAAAGAGCAGCACTAGCAGAAGCAGAGGAGGGCTGTACATCAGAAAAACAGACTGGAAATTATTGTGCATGCTGTGACAGGGTAGGACACAAACTGGTATTGTGGCTACATGATAGTGTGAGTGCCTAATAATTTTGATGTTTTTTGGTATTACACACCTTTAGATTGCCACAATATCACAGAAATGATATGTCACTTACCATTACTCTCAATGACTCTATGTACCCTGCCAGGTGTGGAAATTTGCTGTAGGAGGAGTTTATTTCTGATTCTGATAGCGAAGGTACATGTACCCATAATGAAGGCATCTGGACTGCTAGAAAAATGTATATGGTCTGCAACCCCTTCCTTGACTATGTCCCAGCTGTTTCCGAGAAAATGAGCAGTGGTAAGACTGCGTTGGTTTTTCTAATGGGATGGATGTGTCTTACAAGGTGTCCTGGTTTCAGCTAGGATAGAGTTAATTTTCTCTCTAGTAGCCAGTGGAATGCGGTGTTTGGGAGCTAGAATGATAGCAGAGCTGATAACACAGTGATGGTTTAGTTGCTGCCAGTCAGGGGCTTTTCAGTTGTTCCTATTGCCCTGCTAATGAGAAGGTGGGGAGTGCCCAGGGAGCTGGGAGGGGACACAGCCAGGACAGGTGGCCAAAGAGGGTATTCCATATCAATGACATCATGCTCTGCATAAAGGGGGGCTGGTGGGGGAGGAGCACACAGCTGCAGGTCATACAGTTTTGGGATGGTTCTGAGCTGTACGGCCTGAGTTGTGCAGTTTGGAGAGAAGCTGTGTGGTGTATCGTCAGTGGTTTTTTGTACATTTTGCTATAAAGCCCTGTTGTTGTTATTACTCTCTGTGCTGTCCCAGTAAACTGTCCTTATCCCAACCCACAAAGTTTGCCTTTGTTGTTTTTTCTCCCCCCTCCCCACCTTTTCCCACTCCCACAGAGAGAGTGGCTGCATGGTGCTCAGCTGCTGGCTTGGGTGAGCCCACAACACAAGCTGTAAAAAGCTGTTGAAAGGTCAAAAAAGTTATAAAAATGGCGTATATTTTTAACAAGCTAATAGATTTCTTTAAATCCTACCTCAAATATTAACGAAATACCTGTGTGGATAATTCTTCTTTCTGCTCAGTGTTTTATTTCCATGTGAGATCACAACACCTCCAGAATATCTCAAGTGAATTTGATTAAATTGTTTCGGCTAGGTGATATGACATACATTTACACTACCTCGGTTTCATTGTACAAAGCAATACCAAGATGGTTATGCTCTGTACTGTTATTGAATGCATTTTGTTCTGCTTCTCTTTGCAGAGCAGTGACCACAATATCCCAGAGCTAGGGAATGTGGAAGTACATAGTGCCACTTTGGGCACTTTGTATTGCCTTTTATGATACAGACATCTTTAGTATAGGCCTTGGTTTCTCCAAGTCATCACCAAGCAAAAGGCTGACAAAGGGAAGCAGTGCTCATTGAAACAACAAATTTCCTACTAATAACCAAAACCACCCACACCAATCCTTTCCTTAAAAAAA
>VZTU01025483.1:48174-154018 GCA_013400835.1 Zapornia atra | reverse complement strand
AAAAAAAAAAAAAGAAAACAGCCTGTTGTTAGTAATATGATATCGTCTTGGTATCAGATTTATGTGAGATTCAAACTTGATATCATTGCTTTAGACTGACATTGTCATAAATGAGAGCAGAACTTAGTCCTGTATGTCTGTCTTTATTCCACAGAGCTCAATGGGTTCCAGCTAATGGAAAGTTTTGGAGGTTTTTTTCTTTTTGTCTTGCACAGACATGCTTTCATGAATTGCAAAGTCCAGATCCTCCTTGCCAATGCTGTAGTATGAAAATTCCTTTCTTGATCTCTCTAGCTCACCAAATCTGCAGTTCATTTCAAATTCACATTGAAATATCTCTGTTTTCACCCTTTTGCTATTAAGATTTCCTTTAATTTTGCAAAAGTACTTTACTTTAGGAGGATTTGTAGACCCCATCTGAATCATAGAATGTGTTAGGTTGGAAGGGACCTTTAGAGGCTATCTAGTCCAACTCCCCCACAACAAGCAGGGACAGCTTCACTAGATCAGGTCTGAATTTCCAGTATCCTCCAGAACTTATACAAGTTATAAATAAAATCTGGGCGCTTTTCACATGCATGCTTGTGTCTGGAGCTGTTAAACAATAAATGACCTCAAACTCAACTATGATTCCTCCTTCTCTTACAGAAAATATCATCCAGTGGTTTGTTTCTGAAAAAGAGAATTTTTATTAAGAGGTGCATGACCTACTCTTTACCCTGTCAAGGCACTCTATATGGAGAAGAGTTTAGGAACCATGTAGAAAAGGTCACTAGTCTTGCTAACTCAAGGACTCAAGATATATTAGGTAATTGAAACCCAACTCTGAATAAACCTTTGAACATTTATCTGTTTACTCAAATTGAATCTGAATTTTGAGCCTTCTGAAGTTCACTTGTTCCTGTTTATTTGAAAAATGGATTATAATAAATTATGGAGTCATCACTGAGGCACAGGAAGAGTTCAGCGTGAGGCAAGCCAGCAAAGCTCCACTGCTGTGGTGGTTTAACCCCAGCTGGGAACTAAGTACCTCACCCCTTCCCCTCCAAGGGGATGAGGAGGAGAAGCTGGGGAAAAACCCCAACACATTGTGGGTTAAAATAAAGACAGTTAAACAGGATAAAAAAGTATCCCTTTGGCCAGCCTGAGCGAGATCTCCTGGCTGTGCTCTCCCAGCTTCTTGTGCACCTGGCAGGACATGAGGAGCTGAAAAGTCCCTGACTTAGTGTAGGCGCTACAACTACCCAGCAACAACTAAAAAGATCTGTGTGTTATCAACATTATTCTCATACTAAATCCCAAACACAGCACTATACTGGCTGCTGGAAAGAAAATTAACTCCATCGCAGCTGAAACCGAGATAACTGGAAACACAGTGTAAATTACCAACCTCTAAAATTGTCACTTTGATGTCAGTTGACAATGTCATTTTAATCAGAAGATCTGCTTTTGTGCTGTCTCTCTCTGCTGCCAGTTGTAAAGCTTTCTGACACCTCTGTATTTCCAGTAAGACTTAGTAGTCTGCATCTTCAGCAAGAGGCAGAATTTGTTCTGCACCTGACCGGCATTTCTCTTAGGCTGTCAGCAGGGATCCCGGGCTGTCTGGATGGAGTCAGTACAAGAAGAAATGTTTGATTTGGTGGAGCTGTGAGGGAGAAGCTGAAGTGCTTTTCAAGGGAAGGAAAGGTGCAAACTCTACAGAGCGCTTACAGGTCCTGTGGCAGGAAACAAGGTGATTCAGATTGGAGAAGCAAATTCAGTATATGTAATCAACTATGATTTCCCCCTGATTATCTCAGGACTAATTAGCGAATGTTTTTTTGCAGCTAATCAGAGGTATCTGGAAAGAAGTCATTTGCATAACTTCAAGTCAAATTATGTCATGAGGACAGCTGAGCTAATGTAAACTGGCATTTACTGTAGAATTAGCATGTATTGCATTCGAACCAGGAAACAAAGCAGCAATGGAAACCTGTCGACTAGAAGCTAGGAAGAGCAGCATTAATTGATGGAGTGCAGAAGCTGTGCTACATGAAGCATATCAATGCATGAAGCACAAGGAATGTAAATATGCAAAGGCCAAAACATTTGCAGAAGGGGACTCATTTGACAAAATTGTAAATACCATGGATTCTGCTGGCTGTCTAACTGTCACTTTGTCACTGCATTTTGTCATGGTCTTTAGTTTAATATTCCAGGGAAAAGATCCCTGTTTTCACATTTAGGGGATACTGTTTTTTACTTAAAGTAAATCCAATCTAAAATTAGCTTCTAATTCAGTATTACAGCAAGTCTCAAAAAGAAAACCATACACCCTTCTGCTTCTCCTTCAAAAGCATGAAATGCACCGTAATTCCTATTCACCTATTTCTTCAAGAGTGAATTTGAAGTCTATTTTTATCTCTGGGGATGTAGAAGAAGTTTTGGCTACCTCACTTCAGACTGCCAGAATTATTTTGCCTGTCTCATGCCGTAAAGGTGACATATTTCCTATCTGGAAGCCCTGATTCGAGAACGAGCTCCATATGGTGACACACTGGACCATATGATTTTTTTATATGGGACCAAAGGTTCAAACATATCTGCCAACCTGGTGCTTAGAATCATAGAATCGTTAAGGTTGACAAAGACCTCCAAGATCATCTAGTCCAACCATCCCCCTACCACCTATATTACTTACTAACCATGTCTCTAACTACCCCAATCCAACCTTTACATAAACACTCTGAGGGACAGTAACTCCACCACTTCCCTGGGCAACCCGTTCCAATGTCCAACCACTCTTTCTGAGAAAAAATTTCTCCTAATCTCTAACCTGAACCTCCACTGGCGCAACTTGCAGCCATTTCCTTTTGTCCTATTGCCAGTTATCTGCAAGATGAGGCTGAGCCCTAGCTCACCACAACCTCCTTCCAGGTAGTTCTCTCAACAGAAAAAAGATGTCCTTATGATGTATGTCCCGACATTCATCCACAGTCCACTTTTGCAGAGTATAGGCCTAAAGTTAGAACTGACTTCTTATAAGGGCCTGACAGGACTGATGTGCAGATATTTGACTTTAACTGAACACATAAGGTAAATAGTCTTTTGCAGGAATTCTGAATGCCAATACCCATTATCAACCCTATGGAACAACAGCATTTCTAAGAACAAATAAAACTGGAGATTGATGATAACAGTTAGGAAGGATCAAACAGTGACTAATTAATCCTTGAAGTAAAGGCAGTGTCCCACCACAGTATGTGCTTTTTCATAGGAACAGATCTGGGTAACATTTTTCTTAATGAGGGTCATCCAGATCATTTAGTGCTTAGCATCTGGTATCAGTTTTGTTACAGATGGTATTTGGAAGATGCAGATTATCTGTCCAGTCCAACACTGAGGCAAAACAGTCTCAGTGGTGAGGTTCTGGGTCTCTGAAGCGTTTTTTTTTTACCTTGGCTGAAACTGATCAAGCATCTAGGTGATCACTTGGTTCCCACATAGACTTGTTCATGAACATTGCTAATTTGTAATTACTTTTGGATTTCTTTGAAAGAAATTTGCACTTTATCACTTATATTTAAACACGTGGCATTCATAATCAAACTCAATTTTAATGCAGGTGATTCATATATAGATAAATAATTCCCGCTGCTTACTTAAATACGCATTTCATTTACATGAGCCCATGTATAGAGTTTTGTTTGAAACCCTTTTTAGAGGAGGACCTGACTGAAACAGACATCAATGCACCCAGAAAGAAAAATAACCACAATTCAAACCCTGACTAAATGTTTAATCCCCAGCTATGTCCAGATCCAGAAATTGTGTTTCTGTTTTTCTCTTTAATTTTATCTTTCCCCTAAAATTGCATTCTCTTACGTGAGTCTGCATATCGTATTTCCCTTTTTTCCTTTTCCCTCAGCAGCCTGCTTATGAGCACATAAACATGTATACTGAACATTGCTAGGCTTAAGTTCTCTGGCATGAAATTTGCTTTCTCACAGCATTTTTGAGAAAGTACGAAGAAAGTCTAAAACTGAAAGGGCTATTTCTATCTTCCTGTTTGGTCAATTTTTTTTTCTTCTGTTGAAAAGTCTGAATTTGCACAAAAGCCTTCAAATAGCTATTTGTACTTAAGCTCACTAAACTAAAGCAAATTGTGAGTTCAGATTTCTTATTTAAACTGATTTCTTAAACTACATTCTCTTTCCAGTTTTCAGTAGAAAAAAATAAGAGATATTAAAAAGTCCCAATTTACACTCAGTTATATTGATTAGTTAGTTGAATGATCTTATTCAAGTCAGCTGAGTTACTTCAATCTAAAATCACTTTAATAACCAGGCACTGATGCAAATTGATCGGATCCTGGATACCAGAGAAAAGGGACTGGTGATGTAAAACCAGTAGGTCAGAAATTACCAAATGCCAAAAGATTGTTCTGGGGACAAGATTACATTCTGCCTTCCTGGTTTTTGCACTCTTCTTTAATGTGTGTGCTGATAGACATTGATCTGCAGCTAATCTAATCCAGCAGTTGTTGTGTTATTATAACTCAACCTAATGCCCAGTAAAGGCACTAGGAGAAAGCAAGACCCTCAAGATAATCACAGTGTGACTTGGCAAGGTTTCTTCCAGTCTCAGCATTTCTCTGTCCATTCTCCACATGTGAGAAAGAAACTTGGATATGTAAAGATTTTTCTCTTTTATAGTTCTGTTTAGGAAAACTACACTTTCTGCGGTGTGTACAGTGGATACAGCCTTCTTTAAGACCCTAACATAAGTCCTGGCTGTGTTAGACATGCAGAAAACCTTCAGATGTTATTAAGATACAGCTTCTGGTTTGCTATTTACCTATTTTCACCTTCCTTCTGTTTTCACTCATTTCATCCCATTTCGGCTACAGCCGAGCACTTTGACTCCATCTGTGAGGGTGGCAATTCCAGCTGCCTCTGCAGCTGCTGTCTTTGCTATTTCTTGGCCAGCCATCAGGGAATGACTCTTCCTTCCCTAAAGATGCAATACATTTCATCCAGCTTCCACTTGCAAAGCAAAATAATCCATTTAAACACTGCATAAAGGCAGTTTCCAATACCTGAATCTATACAGCAAAACAATCTATCAAGCAGAGAGCTAACCACACATTTTCTTTGAAGTCTGATCAATATATTTATTTACTACTGTTAAGTTTCAGATTTCAAATCAGTGATTTTTTTTCACTTTCAGACCTGTTCAGAATGTCCACACAGGCCTGATCTAGATGACAGGTCCCAGGAGATGTTTGCAAGTTCCAGATCCAGGTACCAACCATTAACGGAGCCCGACACCGCAGCATGCGTAGCCCCACCTCTCTGCTCTCTGGTTTTCATGCAAGGAAAACCCATCCATGCAGGTCAGGCAGCAATCAGGATGTGTGCAGCTGAGGAGAAATAGTCTCCACTGTGGTTACAACTAAAAAAGCAGCAAAATGTAGCCAAATCTAAACAAGACTGAACATTGTTGTGAATGCAGTAGGAAATGGGTAAGATCTGTTGTCTTAATGGGAGCCATTAGAAAGTATGTGACCAAATCCTGGACGCAGCTGGCAACACAATGCTAAATTATCTTGCCCCCATTAAGTTTGCCACTTCCAATTGCTTTTACCCAACACAGCAGAAAATGAGAGAAAAGCACTGCATTTTAAATGCTTTAAGGAAGAAAAATATGTTTTCCCAAACCTTGTCTAATACTCCTTCACCCATTATTTAAAAGACTCAGGTAGCTAAAGTTACTGTCTTAAAATACATCTACAATGACAAAAGGGAACTGTGGCCTTTCTGGACTGGGACAGTGGCTTAATTTGTGTTTTTATAAGATGAGGCACAAGATTCCACTGGTGCTAAACACATTTTGTCACCATTATTTCTTTGTTAAACTTACTAAAACATTTTAATGATCCAATAGCATCACTACCCTGTTGCTGAAATAAGCAGGGAACATTAGCTTAATGTTATTTTCATCATGAACTTAATAGCTCTACCGAATTTAGAGGCTTCTTATACCAGCTTTTTCTATGAGAAAAATAAAACAATATCATTAAAGTAGAGCGTAAGGGCACAGTTAGTGCCAACAGTTGTGAAGCTCATACTGATATTTCTTTTTCCCATTTCCTGCTAATTTTCCAGAACAGCTTTTGGCCTATCCATAAATAGGTCTATGATAAACCAGACATTAAATTGGAACTAATTCCATAATTAGCACAGTTTCATAGTCATATGTTTGCAAGACAGTCTTGGTTAACAAAAAACCAACCCCAACAAAAAAGCATCTAGCAACAGCTTGGGAAAGCATGCATTCAGTAATCAGATATTTATGAAACTATACATTAGAAAATAATGATCTAGAAATAATTGGCATGGCAGAGCAAGCCTACTGCCCCCTGTGTTCAGTTCACAACCTGTTTGAAACTGTGTGCTGGTCAAGCTGCCAAATGGGTAGCCATGCCACTCAACAGCCACATGAGAGACACTGTGAGTCCGGCTGCACAGGCAAATCTCTGGTTTTCCTGTCTGCTGCACAGCAGGAACAAAACAGCCAGCCAGAACTCTGGAGCTGATGTCTGCAGTGCTCAGAGGCACAGTTTTAAACTCTTGCATTTGGCAGAGCTGGAGAAGTTGGAAAAAAAATCTGTAATGGAGTATGTGATGATCTAAAGATAAGAAATATTCCTTCCTTATCCCCTGCTCAGAAGTTGTGAAGTAGGAGATTTTATTACAAGATATCAAATTCTAACTTTCGTAGAGATTTCACCGGCTACCATAACATTCTCCAGCCTTTCTTTAAAATCCAGCAAAAGTATCTAACCTCAACTCACGCTTGTGACTTGTGATTTTTGCTAAAAAGTGGAAGTGTTATTTATGTTGATCTTATACACATTTCTCTGCATTCTTAAGTCTCTTTTGTGTATAATTAAAATTTTAAGAGAAAATATGGTGCTTCATTTTCATGTTTGTGGTCCTTAAGTTTGTCCCCCTGAAAATAGGTTTATACTTTTGTACTTATGCAGAGTGCCACTGTCCAAGAGGGCTTGTCACAAGGTTCCTGGGTCAGGGCAAACTTAAAAGCCTGAAATAGGTGTTTTTCACAAAGGCATGATGAACATTTATGGTCATGTCTAAAACACTTGCAATTCCATAGTTTGAAACTTTCTTCCACCTCAGTTTAAATTTTCGGACTTAATTCCTATTTATTCTATATGTATCCAGAGTCTCATCAAAAGCTTATTGCTGTCTAGCAGAAGACTGAAGAGAACTTAGGGTCAAATCAATTTTTTAGACCATTTAGCTTAATCATCATTTAAAACTTTTAGATTTTTATGAAAGTGTAGCAAAACTTCAAATATATTGTGAGCATTGCCAGTCCTAATGTTTACTTAGATGTAGAATTCTGACCTCTTCCAAAGTCTCCATCTTTGGGCCTTCCATTCATAGGATACCTAAACAATGCTGCTAATAATTTTGTAATACAGTACAAATAAAAATGGAGAAAAATCACACTGACACTCTCAAACTCTGGCTTTGGCAGCAGTGGAAAGACAGTTTTGAGAAGAAACAGCTGAAGATGAGGATCTTGGGCATTTCTACCTCTAAATGGGCTTCAGAGCAGTCTAACAGTCTGTCCATACCAGTGGTATGTATTGCAAACCATACATAGAATCAAAGAATCTATGAAAAGATTGGGAAAGGTTGGAGAAGACCTTTAAGAGAATTATGTCCAACTGTTAATCTAGTACTGCAAACACTCAACCATGTCCCTAAGTGCCATATCTACATGTCTTTTAAATACCTCTAGGTATGGTGACTCGACCACTTCGCTGGCCAGGCTGATTCAGTGCTTGACAACCTTTCCCGTGAAGAAATTTTTCCTAATATCCAGTTTCTACAGATATCACTAAGATAAATTAGATAGCTTCTTCTCAGAGCGTGCCTTCAGCTGTACTTTGACTTGGCTAAAAAGCACCAACTATGTGGGTAGCTGGAAAGATTTTACATGGACTTTTTCATGCTGCAGTTAGTGCTGCTTCAGTTTAGAGACAAACTGCTGTCACCTCTCTGGAGTGCAGGTGTCCCTGTCACCACTGAAGAGCACAGAGTTCTCTAAGAGCCAGTCAGACTTGCTGCTTAATCATGGGGAAGAGGGAAGCAGGACCGTGGCTTCTGATTCTGAATGGAAGACTGTGAACATTTAAGGGCTGTCTGTATGGCACAGCAACTTCTCCAGTGGCTAGAGAAAGCAGAACCAGGAAAGCATCAGAGGCTCTCCTCAAATTGTATGTCCCTGTGCTGCTGCTACTCTTAGAATAACTGGCAAACAAAAGGACTTAACGTATGTTCAGAGAATTTGCTTAGTATCTAGGATGAGCAAACAAGTAAAAAGTAGGGAAAGAAAAGGAAATAAAAGGAGCTCTGCTGAAGTAATCCAGCTTTTTCTTTTGGCGATTAAGATGCAGTTTAGCATTAAAATGAGCTATTTGTTTTGTTTTACCTGATTTACTTCATGCATGACTTGAAAATGAATTTGTCTTTAGAAGTCATGGAAACTAACTAGGAGACAGCAAGCTTCCATAAATAAGCCTTTCAATGTTTACAAATAAAATCTTTTCATTTTCCTAACAAAAATAGCCACAAGGCCACTCCATCCTTAACTCATATATCAGTGCTTCCTTCCCATAAAAGTTGACATACAAAAATAGGTATAAGAATAGTTGTTCTACATAATACTGTTGAAATACTCTGACATACAGAGCAGCTCAAAGTAAACTTCATGGAACAAGGCATGAGCTATGCTATCTCCGAGGGTATCCTCTCATAGACCACTCATTTGCACTCCTACCTGAGCCACACTGACAGGTAAATTCAATTATGCTGGATCAGCTCTTCCCAACAAGGTAGGTCACAAAACCTAGGGGTGGCTTACTGAGCAGTGATCTGTCTAAAAATTTTTGGAAAAAAGAGTGGAAACTAACATTAGGATGGTATGGCACTGAGAGGCAACTCTGGCATGAGAGTCATGGAAAAATAGAATTACCAATAGGAAGAAAACTGTAGTTTTTTATGAGTACTTCTGGTTAAATGTCTGTGCATATAACCTGTAACTACTGTCAGGCAGATCCAGACCAGTGAAAGAATATTACTCCCTGTGATGTTTCGATACTTCAGATGACTTTTGAAATTTATGTTTTCTTATGTGTTATATGGAAACTGTATGGTTAACAATTGTTTCAGGGACCTTAACTGCTTTATATTCATCTCTTCAGACCAAATGAGTGGAAGTCTTATTTCAAAGCTGAACAGAAAAGTTTGAAAATGCTTAAGCTTTCAGCCTCTTTGCCTTTTTTTTTTTTTTTTTCCTAAGTGGTAGTGGAAGGGTGCCAAGCCACTGATCTTTGATCTGATCTTCAGGAATTTAGGGGCCATGCTGCACTGAGCCGAACACAGTCTGTCTCCTGCAGGAAGCCTGGCTTTTTTTGTCCATCTAACAGAAGGGTAAAGAGAAACCAAGGAAGCAAGATATGGAGGTTTTTTTCAAAGCAGGTCTATTTCTGAGCAAAAAGCCAGTGGCAGACAAGATGTGGAACATTCCACAGGGTAGAGATGTCAAGTGCTGCACATATTGTACTCAACACAAACTAACAACACCTGAAACTGTTACTGAATTTGTAAGATAAGAGGCTAAGAAGTGCTGTAATTAAGGTTAACAGTGCAACTGTAGCTAGCCCTTTTCATGAGTGAACTCTGATAAAGTTTTAATTACATATTCCTTTTTCTACTAGTGCCCTGAACCATCCAGGACCCAGAGTACCTAATCAATCTTTTCTTTTTCAATTTTTTTTTTAATTTTCATCTCTATGTCTGTATATCCAATTACTTCAAATTAGTCAAACTGCATTGAAAGCAAAATTACTACTTTGTATAACGCTCATCACAATGTTATCTCACAGCCTGAAAAAACAATCCCTACATTTGCACAAAAGCTGCATGAGATTTGAATTTCTGAATCACATAAAGGCATTGAGGGAAGATTTTATACATTACTTTTAGATGAGCCACACTGTAGAAATTGATACTGCAGAGTATTTTGTGTTGTATTTGAACCTTTGTTCAAAGCTTAGCACCCAGATGCTTCAATTGCATCTGGGATGGTTAAGCACATTCAACCCACATGAAATCAAGCATAACAACTAGTCTTTGTGAAACAGTTGGTGAAGTGACTTGATTAGCACCAGAGAGGAACTCTGTGGCTGAGACAGGGCTAAAAGCCAGCTGTTCTGTTCAGCATTCAACTTCCCTGAGAATGTCCTCACTCCTCCTGAAATTTCCTGCTCTTTGGTTTCAATAACATTTTGCATGAAGTAAGGCAGAAGTCACACACAGTCTGTTTGTCCACTTCATGACTGCAGAACAGGAAAGATGTCTTAAAAAGTATGAAGAGCAAACTTGATATGTGACTTTCTTTAAAATTTGGGTGCTTGCATTTCCACAGTCTAAGTGTTTTTTTCTATGTTGCTTTAAAATGAGATATTGGTGGGGGTGGGTGGTGAGTAGAATGTATTACATACTACCTGTTGAGGCACCCCATGGTCATCAGAAAGAGAGCAGTTTGGGACCACCACAGCAGGTGGGCACAAGTGACTGACAGCAGCAGCGGGTTTATCCTCCTCCTCCTGTTCAGAGGCCGTGAAAGGGCTAAAGCAATTCCCTGTCAGTTCCCGCAGGCCTTTCCTGGCAAGGAAGGGCACAGTGGGACAGCTGCACTGAGCTACACACTGCAGACTCTGAAAGGGTTTGTACTGTATGGTCTCTTCAGCCCAAATACAATCTTTTCTGCCTTGTGCACTCCACCTTAACACAAACTTTCCTTCTGTCCTTCTGTCTGCCCTTTTCTGATGTTTCTTCTCCAAGCCGTTTCCAGCATTCCCCGCTTCCACTCTCAGACACAGGAGATGGGAGCAGTGACATCTAACTTTCTCAAACTATCCATCCTTTAAACTCAGGTGAGAGAAACGTACATTTCTGCGACAAGAGTTTTCTTATCTCAGTGTAGATAACCAGTTCACTAACACTGTAATGGAGATGGGATATCAGGTCTTTGTTTTCATTTACATTCTCACTGTTTGCCCCACTCCTTTGGCATGAGCTTCTTGACCAGCTGTCACTTTTCCAGATCTTTCTCCAGATCCTTACGCAGCAATTTCTATGTCCTATATCAGACTAGTGTTATGCATCAAACGTATTGATACCCCTTCTCCTCTTTGCTGTGATACTCCATCCTACGGTCTCTTAGTTGCTTCACCAAGCTGATCATTCTCTCAGCTCAGACTGATCAGGGTGCAGCAAGGGCTGGGGTGGGGAGGAGGGGACAATCCGGCACAGGGACCTCCTCCAGTGGCCCCATCCCAACAATCTTGGAGTCAGTGAGCAGAACTGGCTTGGGGACAGTGACTGGGTCCTCACCTGGTATTGCTCCCCAGGGTGGGGTGGAGGATGCTTAGGTGGACACAGCAAATGAGGCTCCTCACAGCTCCTTCTCACAGCTTAGCTGTTTTCACAGAAGTCAGATTCATGTCAGAGCAGACTGTGAGCCTGGTCATCCAGGCTGAAAAGGACTGCAGGCAAGGCTGGTTACAGGCTGGCCTCAGTGATTGGGACCTTTTGGTGCACCAAGGGCCTTGACCGACACCTTCTCCAGCCTTCCTTGACCACATTCCTTCCTGCTTCTCCATTCAACTCTCACTTTCTGTTCCTTAAGATCAAACTCTATCAGCCAATGGACCTTTTTATCCTTAAAATCAATGAAGTGACAAACACTCCAATCTGCCAGTCCCACTGTCTGTTTTATCCAACCCAGGTTCAATCTTCTCTCTGTTCCCATACCCTGCAGGTTCAGGTCTTAGCCACTGCTCTTCACTCCCACTTTCCTTCTCCATTTTATTTCCTTTGGACCCCAGATGTTCTACTTCTTCTCCCATTTTCAATTAATTTTGCAGCTCCTCACTTGCCTGCAGCATCTTGGAGTCGTGTCTGCAGAGCAAATCCCACTTCAGTACCTCAAAGCTCCAAGCTGGAGAACCTCAGTCCAGGAAAACTGTTAGGACATTTTAGCCTTCAAGACTCTACAAAGTATATGGAACCTGATAAACTGGAACGTTTTGGAGAGCCTTGTGCTGGTAGTACAAGGTGAGGCCTTTCCTGTTGTCTTTGTGATCCATCTGCAGCACATTGGAGGTACCCAGTCCTACCAAAGTGCAGAATAATTTTTTTCCTTAGCCTCATTCTCAGAAGTAGCTGAAGAATTTGTGTTAGCTAAGGCTTTCCAACGAAAAGGAAGTGAAGCATGGGACCTACAATGGCCCAGACAATTTCTATCCAAATGGTCAGGGAAAGTCTTGAAGAAAAGTACCAGGTAAAACAACATACCCATAAGAAGGGCTAAAAGACTGTACTAGACAACCTTTTCATGAACCTTGTGAATGGAGTGTGGTCAATATATTATTGTAGCTACTATTATTAGCAGCATTAGTAACATTAGATGTAGTATACACAGCTATTCAAACACTGGAATGCATACGAAATGTTCTTGTCTTCCCAAGATAAGCACACATCCGACAACTTCAGCGTGGCACACTGTGTCAGACTGGGAGTGGGCATAGCTTTTCTAAAGCCATCTGCAGCAATCTAAAGCTGCTCCCTCGGTCAGCCCCTCTACTACCTGGCTTCTTGCCTAATCCACCTGGCTTCCTGTCTAATCCTGCAAACTTCTCTAAAGTTGATGTACGGTGCGGCTCTTCCAACTTAACAGTGTTGCATACTGTCCTGGCATTACCTTGAAAACCTGTAAATAGATAGGTGCTAAGCATGGGAAAACCGCATCTGGGCTTCTCCTGCTTTCAGATTTACCCAAGGCAAGTGGTGCTGGGATTACAACCCTGAGGTGGCTGGCTGGACACAAGGCAATTTTGCCCTCATCACAAATTATATCAAGATGAAACACAGAAACTTGACAAAGATTTTCTCATGTTGACAAGCTGTCCATCCCTCTGCTGAGTGGCACAGACAAGATCCTGAGCAGAGTGCCTTCCCTGCGGAGTTGCACCCGCTGAATAAGCTGACCCATCATATGCAGAGCATCACCTCAGATATACTGAAATATATTATCAGTTAAGAACCCTGCTTAGTAGTTTTAAGAATTACACTGTGACAGTACCAAGATAAAAAAAAGTGATTTTTGCATATGCTTTCTTTTCAGAACAGAAATCTGTACAAAGCTGGAAATTATCATAAAACTATTTTCAAACTTTTAATTGTAATGTCATTGAAAGTTTTAATAGCTATTCTAATTGAAGTGAGTACTAAATTATTAACTAAAATATTCTTACTTCTAAAAAAATGGTCTTTTAAAAATTAAAGCAATATTAAGTTACAAAGGAGGGCAAGAAGACATTTCTTATTTTCATGCCCATTCAGCTCCAACCGAGAAGTGTGCATTTTAATTACATCTCAGATTCAAACTAGAAGTGTGATTTTTAGACCTATAAATGAAAACGGATTTTTTTTAGACGTATCAAAAAAATAATCATTTTAAAGCGAAAGAGAAAAGAATAATGATGGTGCATCTTGCACAGACATTTATGCTACAAAGTAATTGAAATGCCATAAAATTATTCATGAAGCTTGTCAATAGCTAATGTATTGTCTTTGAGATCCTGAGTATCCTAATATAACCCCTTGAAACTGTTTTACTTTTATATTGCTGTGCTGGGATTCTAGTGCTCATTGGAGAGCTATGCGGAATGTAAATGCAGTGTCAAAGATTACAGAAAGCCACAGGGGAAATTAAGAGCTGTTTCTTATATGGTGTTATAGGCCTTAAGCTATTTTGTTCTGGGCATCTTGTCATTATTGTTTTGTATTTAAGTCTTTGGTGATGGTAAGCGATACATTCTGAAGGTAAGAATCACTCTTGCAAAATCCCAAAGGGATTGTTCTTAAAAGATTGTCTTTTTTGAGACAGTTTTCCTGGAGACCTGCAGAATTACAGAGACAAAATTATGGAGATGTTCTTGGCATTTTATGTTTGCATATAACTGCATTATATTAGAAGGATGAATCAAACTCAGTTAATGTCCGTGGGAAACTTTCTGTTAATTTCAGTAAGCATAGGTTGTTAGGTTGTAGTTCATCCACAACTCCAGGCAACATCATGGGCACTAAAGGTGAGAGTTTGCCAGTCATGTTGTTTCTGGCAAAATTACAGCTTGGAAGGTTTCCTTGCAAACATTTTCTCTGCACATATTCATTGTTTCCCAACCCAGACTTTTATGATTTTTTTTTTCCTGTATTGTGTTTGTCTCCTTTTTTGTTATTTCTTTGCTTTATGGGAATAAACTTGTGTTTCTTATTCCCCGTGAAACTATGAACAAGAACCGTTTCCTCTTTCCAGTGGAGATGGCAAAAGAAAATATAGGGGGCTGTTTCCTTCTCTGTCCATCAGCCATTTAAAAACAAAGTTTTTGTACAACCTACATGGCCCCACCTTACTGAACTTATTATTCATGTTTTCCAGTCGAAGTAGCTGATTACCTTTCTGATCACAAGCTGATACCAAACTGAGCATCTTGACTGTGCTGAATACATTCACAATTATAAGGATTGGTGATGACTAATGCCTATTTGTGTGTGAAGGATATTTAAATGGATCTCGGAAATACCACCTGCATTTGCAAAATTGCTGTGTTACAGAATTAACCAGGGTTCTTGTAGTCAGGTACCTACTGCTGGGGCTGTGCCACATCACTTTCAGGCTAATGCAAAGGAAAACTATACATCTTTTTGCTTTCTGTTCAAGCAGAAGCATGTGGACATGAAAGGGTGGTGGTTCTGAGACCACAGAACCTGGGGCTGAGGGGAGTTGGAGACAGGGGTTTCCTCAAAAAGCAGAACGAGGTCACATAACTGACATTGCATCTGAAAAAACTAGGCAGCTTGCAGAATACCTGAAACTTCACAACAATAAAAGAAACATGAGCATTGTGCTTTCATAACAAAGAAGTGTAGTTTAATTGTGGCTATAGTCAGGAAAAAAAATGGTCTGCACAGGATAAAGAAGGTCGAGAATAGACCAGGGACCCATTTCACAAACAGAGAGGAAAGTTCCCAATCTACTTAGGTGATCAGAAAATAGTAAGACGTCAAGGAAACAGAAATGCATGACAGAATTGTATTGTTTTATCTCACTTTCTTTACTGCTTCTGGTGACTAACATAAGGGATTCTTGGAGTTTTAGAACATGATGCAGAGATTGTGTCCCTAGTTGCTTGCAGTACTTAAGCACTCCTGAAGACTGAGCTGCAAATCCCAAAAGTCTAACGTGAAAAAAATTGTCTTATATTGCTAGAGAACCTGCGACTCAACAAAATTTCTAGGACAAAGTCAATGAACAATTTCATTTCCTTCAAGGAGCGATAGAAAAAAGTGCAAGTTCACAATGTACTACAGAAACCAGGGTAAGAAACCACTGACTTTACCTACCAAAACCGAGTCTTGCAGACATTAAAGCCAAGCATTTCAGGGCTCAGAAGCACTACTGCATAAACGCCTGCCATGGGAGTTGTATTGCAGTGGGGTCAGAAGCCTGTGTTCCCACTTCACTTTTTGCCACCTCTCTATTAGTGCACCACATAGGATATAGGGGCATTTAAAAAACACTTCAGTTTGCACTGTGTCCTGTGCCCTGAAGCCTGCCTCGGGAGATATTCAGAAGGGTGACATTGATCTCCAGTGGTGCATGTTTCCTTTTCGGTTGATGAGGCCCAGCATAATCTCGGGCTGATGCATGTGATGTCAGGCTTTCACAGTCTAGTGGTGATAACATCTTCCACGTGA
Organism: Zapornia atra; assembly: GCA_013400835.1. Lineage (NCBI taxonomy): Eukaryota > Metazoa > Chordata > Aves > Gruiformes > Rallidae > Zapornia > Zapornia atra. The sequence continues at coordinate 138,116 of VZTU01025483.1, read as the reverse complement.
GGGCCTTTCCACTTAGGAAAATGTTCTGACCAAAAATCTTTTTTTTTTTTTTTTGTGGCATTCAGGGCACCCTGCAAAGCCCATATGATTTAATTTCAACCTGATTTCTGCTAGTGAGTGGCCATGCTCGGACAGCTGAGAAGTAATGCTATTTCAGCACCCTTAATTGTGAACCAGGTACATGTGTCTTTTGCACAACTGGTAGTGCAGTATTTGCTTTAATGGTGATTATTTTCTATCCTTCTTCAGCTGGCTTCTGAAGGAAGTTGGCCTCTGACACCACTTAGGCAGAAATAGTTTGCAAATCTGCTTCCCAAGTGCTTTGTGACTGCTCTTGATAATAGGTACTGTTGATACAAATTTCTGTTATTATCATCAGTGAGTCATTAATCCATTGGTTATTGATCTGTTAAACTTTTTTGAATTTCAATGACAGGAATAGAGATTGTGCTGTAACCTGCATTTCAAAACCTCCATTAAAAGTTTAATGAAATGTATATAATTTTTCAAGGAAATCAAGATGCATGAGATGAATACACTATGGGTTTGAACTTTAGCTCCCTATTTTTTAAGGACTCCTGTTTAGATGTTAATGGTTTCTTTTAATCTTGGCTATCACCACTGGAAGAAAAAGCATTGAATCCAAAAGGCAACTCAGTTTTTTCCACTAGCTGTGGAGGGGTTGTACTTGAGTAATTTAGATGCTACAGCTAACTCATAGATGCCAAAAATGAAGCAAGATGGATGTAACTCTAAATACTTGACTTTGAAAAGTATTCTCAGGTCAATTCCCAAGCTATCATTTCTTACAAACTAATTAAATACTGAAGTGAAATAAAAATCAAGTTCTCATTAATAGGGAAAAGTTCCCTTGGTTAGCAAAATATTAGCCCAGATGAAACTTTCAAATGTTCTTATATTACCACCTGTAAAAACAGGGTAGCTTATAACAGGAACGCTGGTAGAAAATAACCCTAGCAGAACGAGTGAGAGAGGCTGAAATTGAGCTGTACAGAAACTGCAAACAGTAAAGCTCTGACAAAAATCACAAGTTTCAGTCGGTGAGGCTGCCCTGACCTGGAACATAATCCACTGGTGTGCATGCCAGGTGAGTAGGACCATCCTCCTTTAGAGATCTACCCCATCATTAAGCACAAGTAAGACAAAAGCAAAGTGGGATGAAGGCATAAGGTTCTTAGAAATTGTTAGGAAAAATGACCGGATAAGAACAGCTTATGTGGAATATCTATTGTTTGCTGCAAATATGCTTTAATAATAGGGTAATTTGTTTCTTCCACTGAATTTGCCAATTGATGGTAAAAACAGTTCTGTAAAAGTCATCCAGGCAAAATAATGAATGGGAACAATTATTCTTCCTGAGTAGATTTTCTAAATTAAGACTCCCTGCACAAAGGCTGAGAATGCTTGCTTTAAAAAGCTAATTTTTTTTCTTGTTTGTTTTTCATCTGTAGAGCGCACATGATTTTGCTGTGCCACGGCTGCTAAATTGTGTATTTCTAGTTTGCTTAAGTCTCCCAATCTCTCTCTCCACCTATACAGACAGATAGAGAGAGACAGGTAGGTTGATTGATTGAATTGTGAAAGCAAAAGTCTAGTTAGGAAAGATCAGCACTGCTTTTAAATCAGGCATCTGTGCGTCCATAGGCACACAAATGTTTATATATAGATACATCTCTTCAGCTTCAGATGTACCCTTCTTTACTCGAGGTCAGTCTGTTAGGTCTACAAGGTATATCTCTTTCCATATACTGCCATGACAGTTGATACATCCAAGTAAATTAGTATTTGCCTGATCTGACTTGTAGTATGTAGAATTGCGTATCTGGGAAAAAGGGAGCTAATGGTAATGAGTCTCTGACTTTCACCCATGCTTTCTTTGCTATAAATTAGCAGTACTAGCACACTTACCTCACAGCATTCCTCAAATCACCCGTTGTGCTGGTGAGCCTTCCTCAGACAGCTTTGAAAATATAATTCTTAGAGTAGAAGGCACATGCCTAATAAATTCAGTCCTGGAAGACTCACAAGTCAGGAATCTCCACAGGGCCCCGGTGTTAGTTTTATGTCAAGAGCACACAGAAATTGTAGCTGAGCACCCTACTCCCTTAAGATTTGCAAATATCTGTATAAATATATACAATATTTCACAGAAGTATGGAATATTTGGTTTAATACATGACTTAGTTGCCCGTGGTGGGTTGTCCTGACTGAATTACCATATATACAACAAATGGAGCTATCCAAGCAGTACCTCAAAATCTTTTTTTGTCTCCCCAAAGGGAATGTAAGAAGACTAGATCAAAAGGAGATGGTGACACTCTGAGTTGAACGCTACCCTGCTGTCAGAATGTAGTTTTACAAGATGTATTTAATTTCTTGGAGATAATTCTGCTGAACATATTAACATGAAAAATGTTTTTTAGCTTTTCTGGGTGAGCACTCCCAACCTTAAAGGACTGAGAAGACCATGCTGGCTTAATCTTGTAAACACGGGACTGGAGAGCTGTTGTCCCAGGGAATGGCAAATGAACATCTTCACTAAAACTCACCGGGGGACAGAGGACTTGAGCATCCCTGAGGTCATTGTTCTCTTGGCCTCTCTATTTAGGCTGCAAGGAGCAATGTATGTTACTGTAAACCATGTTGGTACTTGGGAAATGCCACTAGCTCCTTCTTGTCCTGCTTGACAAGTGAATGTCAGAGCGCGAGCCTCCCAGGGACTTTTGAGGCTGCCTCATTTGAACTCGTTCTATATAGAAGAAAAAAAAAAAATCCAACTATTAATCCTCTGAGAAGCTTATTTGTAAGGAGGCATTTAAAATCACAGTGGGAATAAAAATCTGTGCTGCGGTTTGTGTGGTACTGCTGTGTGATAATGAGCTGTACTTGCATCACTTGACATGGCTTCAAGTGTATCTGCACCATTTAGGTGCGGGCTGTGATCCCTGCGGTACTCCCGTGGATAGACAGGGAAATGTGTTTACACAGAGTGCTGGTTTTACAGTGCAGGTGCTGAGGTCTCATTGTCGCAGGGTAAGATGACTTAAGAGGTCATCTTGTGCTGTGTACAGAGAAATCTTGCTCTGAGCCTGAGCTTCTGAATTTGGGTAATCTCAGCAGAGAAAGTCTGCCTGAATTCTGTGTTGTACGGAGCACAAAGGCTGCTGCTTAGGAATGACAGAGTAAATAAATGGGTTTCTGCACAAATCCCTTCCGTTTCACAAAGCTCCTAGAACTCCCCCTCTCTAAGAATTATAGAGATGCCAGTGGTGAGAAGTGGCTGGAGCAAAACTGACTTTCTTCCCCTTTTCTTCTATTGTCTGTTTGTTTTTTAGTAGATACCACCTGAAAAAGACTTCATAGGTACAAAGAATTGTAATTTCTTCCCCAGAAAGCTAACAAAACTGAAAAAAGAAGGTGAACTTTTTGGTGAGCAAGTAATGAGGAACATTAAGAGACAGATCATAAAGCAGTGAAGTCAAAGTGATGACAGATATGGTCTTTATAATGCTGTGTATCTTCTTTAGTTGTATTTGTTTTATTATGTAATTTCTTTGCTGTTGCTGATTTTGGCACAATTATTGTAACTAGTCCGTAAATTTTTGTATACTTAGCTCATGACCCTTTGAATATTGGTTGGTTTGTATTTTTCACAAGCATTGATTTCAGCTGAAAATGCATTCCACCTCCCTCCTCCCATTCTCTTTTTCTCTTGATTTTTCCTGGTATGTTGGCATTATTTATGGCTCACTGGATAATTTCAGAGTGTTCAGGATTTTAAAGCTGGTTCCTAGGCTCAATTACTTCAGTCTTGCAGTGCGGGGTTTTTGCTTTTAAATAGGATTGCCTGTAAGATGTACTAAAGTCCCTTCACTTGCAGAGACATCCTGCAAATAAAATCCAGCATTTCTGAAAACTGGAGAAAAGCTGTTCTTGGTCCCCTACCAAGCTGCCTTGCTTGGAAAATGTTGCTTTTATAATGTTTGTCACCCGAAGCTATCTTTCATGAGACAGGGCGATATTCTAATACATCTACATACAAGTTGTAATGTATAAATCAAAGGAACACTAAATCATATTTATTCATAGGTGGGGCTAAAATCTACTTCTTAGAAATACATTCCTCTTTGAACCCAAATTAGCTGACATGACACTGATATGGTCTCTATTTGGTCAGTATCTTCAACGACTGTATACCTTGGCTTCTGCTTGGTTATTTTTGTATTGTTTCCTTGAGACAACAGATTCACTTGCTAAATTACCTTTTTCTTGCTTACTGATTACGTTCATAGCTTTTGGCACCTTAGAAAATGGTAAAGACTCAACTGAATAAAAATTAAACCACAGTTACTTCTAGTTCATTTTGAAGTAGCATTTCTTACTTTGCTTTCAGCTCCACTCAACCCTAAATCCTTGTTCTCTGTATATATTTTTCTCTAAATGTAGTCTGGGTTTGGTTTATGACAAGCACTACTACATGACAATTTATATGAGTGTTGTCATGTGTGAAATATGAATGTTGTAGATGATGACACTGAGATTTGAAATATCTCACAAGGAAAAATTGAGAAATCCTCCTTGCCAGTTTTTCCCTCAAATGAATATAGTGTTTAGAAAGACACGGGGCTGATAGCGCATAAGAATGGAGTTTATTTATCTGTGAGACCTGCCTAACACCAGAAACCACAGCAGCTTTTTCTTTCTTTTTGTGCTGATGCACTTGACTCTGAGGTGGAGTACCCACATCTAATGAAGCATCTCAGTAGGCACTCTAGAAAAGGTAGTGATGTCTTCCTAGGATGGATGTTTGGCCATAGTGAAATTTACACAGATTGAAAATACTTTTTCCAAAGTAAATGAAAAAGCACTGGCTTGTAAGTTTCATGAGCATTAGTGATTTAGGGAAAGAGGGTTTGGCATATCGGAAGTATTTTCCTAACCTGTGAGGTAAGTTCACTTTCCATAGAGATAAGCCTAACAAACTTTGCTAAAGAAGTTGTGAAAACTAAAACTACAGTGGGAAACTTTCAGTCAGTGGAATCTCTCTGAAGCAATGCAGGCATCAAAAGTTCCCACACTCTGCCTGAGCTTTAAGAGAAAGTTAAGTGCATTTTACATATAGGTTTGACTCCAACCCTGTTCGATAAGGCACCTGCCATTTTCTTGAATCCCATCATAATCAGTGGGAATATTCACATGCTTAGCTACAAACTGTAGGACTTTGGAGGACTTGCTTTGGCAAGGGGTTGGACACGATGATCTCTGCAGGTCCCTTCCAATCCCTACAATTCTGTGATTCTGTGACTTTAATGGGTCTTAGTGGTATGTGGCCTCTGAAAGGAATATGTCACATAATAATCTGATTTTGCAACACACTTGAATATTCAATTGGAAATTTTAAACACAACAGAGAGGCTTTAATTCTATTAAATAAATTAATGTTTGTTAAATTACATTTATTAATAAATTAATTAAATATATTTAATTTTATTAAATAAATTGAGTTTATTTAGTTAATTTTTTTAATTTGTTTAGCAACCTGAAGGTCATATACTGGAGGGAAAAAAAAATAAAAATCCTTGCCCATTCAGTGGTCTGGATGATTTGATTTTTTTTATTATTGGTGAGGCACTGGAGTGTTAAATGAAAAAACCCACTGCTGGAGGCAAGAGGGAGAAACTCTTGGCTGGGGGAGAAGAGGGGTGACAAACTCTTTAATTATACCAGAAATGGCTTCCAAGGAAGAACTGGCCAAAGAGCTGTTCTGTGCAGTGCACTGAACTTGTTTAACAAGGTTACAATTCAGAATATGACTCACTTCATTATTACCACAAGTATTGATTGTTTATCAAGTCTAGATACCCTGTGGCCATCTATAATAAGACAGTCTGAGGTCATTGTTTTTCCAGCTGTCTTTCTACCCATTTTTGAAACTTTATAAATACTGCATTATTCTTCACAGAAAATCAGATAGGCAGCATCTCAAGTGTCCATTGGATGTTCTTCCACCCATTTCCATCCTCTCACATCCATATGCACAGGATCACAACATCTGTGGCTTCTCATTTCTAAAAAGAATACAGAGATAGACATATGTGTATATGCATATGTATGTGTATATAAATATATACATGTATGTGTCTATATATTTGTGTTTACTCATCCAGTGCGTATGTATTTTTATATATATATGTGTGTGCGTTTATGTCTCTGTCTTCTTTACTGCTGGCAGGATACAAGTTGGTCAGGAGACACACGTGCTGTCACTAGCTCCCCTTGTGCATAGGACTTTGGTCCTCTAAAACCTGTGTCTCCAGCTCTGTGTAACATGGTTTACAACCCTGCTGTGGGACAGTGAACCTTCTGGAGACAGCACCTCAAGTGAACATGACAAGGTATATTCTCAAATACCGAGAAGCTCCTGAACACGAGGGGCTCCAAGGGTCCGTGGACACATCTTTCCTGTGTTGAATGCAGGGAAGAGATCCTACCTGGGGAACACTGACATGGGAAGCAAGCACAATGACACGAAATACATCAGCTTTACCTCTGTAGTGTTTTGCAGTTCACCGCCCCTAGATCAGACACTGTCATTAGTTTTGATCTAAAGAATGAGCAAAGTGATGGAACATATCTAGATTACTCACGGCTTTTTAGCACTGGTGTTTGGGGTTGTTTTGGGGTAGTTTTCCTTAATTTTGGAGTTGTGTTTGGTTTTCACATAAATAATTAAGATCAAATATTTATTCTTTTAACTGAGGATAATAATTTTGGGATGATTGTATTGATACTTGGTTTCACTTTATTCCCTGCAGTCAAAAACTATGAAGTTGTGAGTATACCATCTTCCACTGAAAAAGAGTGGATAAGGTTAGTTTCCTCCCCTCTCTACCTACCCTCCTGTGTTTATCTTTTACCAGTTATGGGAATAACACTGTTTATTAATTGACTCGATGCTATTTTGGTAATACTAAAATAATTTTATGTGATAATGACACCAAGTGCAAACACTGATGGTATTTTATTAGATACAAGTAACAATTTTATTTTAATAAATAATTGCCAGAATTTCAGATGCAATTTCCACATGTGTTCAAGTGACAGATAAACTGCAGGCTACACAGGCACCTTGGTATTCAGGGAAATAACATATAGAGGGAAGCTATGAGAAGTTAGTGGCTCCAGACTTTTCTACTAAGCGCTGGATCAGAGGAGGGTTGTATCTGTGTGGCTTAGAGCATTGCTGCAGTGTAATTTTGCATCTGCTGCTAAAGACTGTAGAGATTCACCCAGGAAAATTGCGTCGTTAGGGTTGGACAACTATCTATTCTCCTTTTAGACTAAAGAAGCCGGCGGCGGCAGTGTAAACACAGCTTTTATATTACAGCCTAAAGACTGAAGCCCTTTTCAAAGAAGCAGACTTACATTTTCCTGAGCATGAGATTATCAATATAAGCAGCCTGTCTGCCCAAGACAACACTGTACTAAGAAGGCTAGAAAAATCAGGCACGCTGTGCTTGCCATTACTAGGAAATTTCTGGACCCGAAAGACAAATGAGCTCAAAGAATATTACACTTGATCCCCAGTAGACAGCTGAACCCCCAACAGCCCTCAGTGTGAGGGGAAATCAGAAGGGCAGAAGTGAGAAGCTAGCGGGTTGAGGTGAAGACAGTTTCATAGGTACAGCAAAACTGCGCACGCAAGCAAAGTAAAATAAAGGAATTAATTCACTGCTTTCCATTGGCAGGGAAAAAAATTGGCAGGACAGAGGGACTCGATCATGCATAATGGTGACTTGGGAAGACAAATGCCATAACTCTAGTTGCCCCTCCTTCCTCTTTCTTCCTGACAGCTTTCTTCCTGACAGCATGACGTCATAAGGTATGGCATATCCCTTTGGTCAGTTGGGGTCAGCTGTCCTGCCTTTGTCCCTTCTCAACTCCTCGTACACCCCCAGCCATCCCGCTGGTGGGGTAGGCTGAGAGGCAGAAAAGGCCTTGGCTCTGTGTAAGGGTTGATCAGAGGTTTATCAACACTGTTTTGGTCACAAACTGAAAATATATCACCATACAAGCTATGCTAAATAAAATAAACTCTACCCCAGCCAAAACCAGTAAAAAGGAACAGCGTTCCCTAGAATAGAAATTACTTCAGATGGGTCAACTGTATCTGCCTCTTCCCAAGACAGCTTGTGCATTAATAAATTGATGGATGAAGCATACGAGAATTTTGGGACAAGAGATTGACAATTGACCACCCAATCGTCTTTCCTCCTCCGGACATCACGAATTTTGAGTTGCCTTCTTCACAATGGCTCAGATTTAGAGGTGGTTGCTCTGGAGTCAATAAAATGAAGATATGCCTTAAAACTGTAAATTTTTAATATTTATTAGGTGTGAAATTCTGATAGGACCCTGTATCCAAGACTACTAACTGAGCTTCCTTGAATTTTGCTCTGCTATTGCAATGGGCAGTTCGCACAAACCTGTTGGATAATTACTCAGTTAAATCGATGTTCTTCCCCTTTTTGTTTCCAGTCTTCATGTTTGTGGTTCACAGCTGGTTTAAGAGAGTCACGTTTTACCTTTCTACTTTTTGTGAACAGCTATGAAACTTCGAATGAGTATTCACATTCAGCACTTTGTGCAATGCAAATTTCCTTCTGTGTGTTAACATTAAAAATGGACATGCTGTTTTTCCAGAGAAGCATTAGTTATATCAAGTAAAATGAGTCGCTATACTTAAAAAAACATTTTTTGCCTTCTGAAGAAATTATCCCTTATGAGAATATATCAGAAAGTGTCCATGGAACCTCCTGCTGTTAAGCTGGATTTTGGATGCAGCAATGTTTTCTACCCAATATGACAATGTTTCATGGAAAACTTTTTTCCTTCCCTTTGGTTCTCAGCCAGAATACTTTAGCTGCTAAAATTGTTTGCGATGAACAGTAACAGTCTGGGTGGCATGTTCTCAGTTGCATTGTATGCTCTGTCAATAAAAGCCACTCGGACGGAAGTGGCTTCCTTCTGAAGGAGGACAGGGTCTGCTGGGGAGAAAAGACTTCTGGAGCTATGCGCAAAAGAAACTTGAAGACTACCAGCCTGCCCCAGCAACTAGGACACTTAATCAAGCAGACCGCTAGGTCTCTGAAGTGATGGAGAATTAGATTTTCAAAGGCTAAGAGGGAAGAGTATTGCTGCAACTCAGAAAGCCACGGAAAGGAAACCTGAGAGCAAAGACTTACCCTGCAGGGCTGGGTAGAAAACTTATTTGTATTTTGGTTGTCCCTAGACAGACTCATCTGGACATTCTGGCTGACCAAGGTCCCACTGCGCAGTGTCTGGTCTACTGAGGGTGGGAAAGTGCTTTGCATTAGATGCTGGTGGTAATCACTCTGTCGCTCAACTTCTGCTTGTTCAGCAAAAGTTATTAGAATGTGTTCATGGAACCTCCTGCTGCTAAGCTGGATTTTGGATGCAGCAATGTTTTCTACCCAATGACAATGTTTCATGGAAAACTTTTTTCTTTCTTTGGTTCTCAGCCAGAACACTTCTTCCCTGCTTGCTGGCTATCTGTGACCCTATAGCTACAGCAGCTGTGTAGTACAGCGAGGTAAACCAGACCAGTACAACCACCACCTGATAGTACGCATGTGTTACTGAGGCCCCCTCTCCTCCCACCCCGTATTAGTGTGGAGAGTCTGGAGCAAAAGTCTGAACTGTAAACAGTTGTTGTTCTGTTGTTCTACAGATAACGTGGACAATACTTTATTTGTAATCTATGAACAACATGATTGCACTCTTTCTCTTCTTTAAAAATGCTCACTCCCTATCAGTCCATAATTCATTTTGACACCAGACATAAAACAGATTTGGTTTCTGTTATCTCTAAGCACACAGTGAATATATATTCAAATGTACAGGCAGAACGAGCTCAGACATTCACAATTCTTCTTAGTCTCTTTTAGACTGTCAGGCACCAAATATGAGTGTAAATCAACACAGAAATACCATCAGTGTTGGGAACCAGGATTTTAGTCTAACCTTTCCTCCATAAATTGCAAAGGTGCTTCCTGTTCTGCAGCTTTAAAAGTCTCTTGTTTACTTGCTTAGTTTTCAAACCACGTTTTAAATAGCATGTCTTAGTAGGACATGAAGAGCTTGAACCTCCTGACTACCTGAATAGCCAGTGAAGATGGTGTCAGCAAAGCCACTGTGATGAGTGAGTAAATTCCCATGGTCTCACAAAGATAAATGGTCTATAGTTCATGTTACAGCCAGACAGAAGGGGCTACTACTACCTGTCATAGTTTACCTTGCATTTTTCTTTTGTATGCAGTCACAGAGGAGACTGTATTTTTCTAATGGAATTTGGCTTTTTTGACTTAATTGAGTTTGACTGCTCCATGTTCCATATGAGAAATTGGGTAGCGGTCACGTGTTGTTTCTTATGTGTTGGTTGCAATTAGTAATGCGTGTGATGTATAGTTTATTTGCTTTTTGTGTTGTAACTATGTGAAATGCAGGTTGTTTATGAGAGGTGTTGCTCCTAACATAAGTGGACAAGCACAACATTTTAATTCATGGTAGTACAGCTGTGTCTCATCTAAATTTGGCTTGCAAACTGGTAGAAGAAATGTTAAAAATATATTGCATACTAGTTCCAATAGAAGTTTTACATCAGAGTGTGCATTAGGAAAACTTCCTTGTAATATCTTTAAATTGTCAGTACTTAAATTTTTTCCAGTCCATCTCTACCAAGCCAGTTCCTCAGGGTGTGGGTTTTTTTGGTTTTATTTGCTTCAAGAAGCCCCCAAACACCTTACCGCAACCTGAAGAAGAAAAATTGCTTCAAAACTGCCACTTTAATTATATTGGGAAAGAGGAACCTGTATTCTTTTCAGAGTCTGGTCTCCTTCCTTCTTCCTGAATTCAAAGAGGGCTCTATACATCATTATATTCCCCTTCCAGATTGCCACCAGCCTTAATAAAGTGATCCCTTTTCCAGTCAGGGCACAGAGCTTTTTGTATTCTACTGCCCTCCTCCCCTCTCCTGAGATTCCCCTTGATAGCAGGAGAGTGGCCTATCTTTGCACTGCGAGGCTCCTGGTTCCCCCAAGGAAAACCAAGTTCACCTCCCTGAGACCCACTGTTCCACCAACTGCCTTTTCTTTCTGGCCCCAAGAATATCACTCCAGTCCTGGTATTTGAGCATGATAGCTGCTATTTCATCGTTATTCCATTCCTCTTTTTTCCTTAGCCATCCAATAGGGCTACAACACTGGCCACTGCCCCATGGACACTCCTCATTTGATGACAATAGCAAGGAAGGGATACACACACCACAACACCATGCACACTCTTGAATGTCATGCATTGAAACCAGCACACTGATGTGTCACTTCCTTTTTAGCGTTCAGATGATTTAAGTGTTTACTTCTCTACAGTGGCAGCATCATAACTCCACATTTTAGTGTCCACAGCTTCCAAATATTTTATCATCAATGAAGATGTTGGATAAATTAATCCCCACTGAGACAGATGATGACATATTGGTGCCTTCATTGCTGGTGTGTAGGTTTGTGGCAGCCTGAATGCTCTTTTTACTTCATTTTCTTCTTACACAGATGGCAGAGATGCAAGAGATGAAGGNTTTTTTTTTTTTTGGAAAACAGTCTTTTTCCAGACCTTTAGCTTTTGGCAGAGTTAAAATCCCTGACTGCCTGCTAGTGTATTTATTTTCCCAAACTCATCTGAAGATCTCAGCACTATTGTTTTTATGAGGGCCTGTGTTGCATCCTTCTGGTAAAGGCTGGACATGTTTTTATGTACAAACTATAAGATTTAGAATTTGAATCCACTCATTTTGTAGGCTTATAGGTTCAGTCAGTAACAGTCTCTTCCTGTGGGGAAGGTCCCTGCACCTCATTTTGCATGTACATGGCTAAAGGACAGATATATGCTGATCATTTCTTCCTCTTTATAGTTATCTTGAAGAATGTTAGATGGTTAATTGCTGCTGCTTGTATGGTCCCATGTATGGACATCACGTGTGCAAAGAGAAAGAAAAGATGGGATGTACCTTTCTCTTCCACAGGTGCTTTTTGTGCAGTGGTTACCAAACACAGGCACTGCAAACTGCTAGCCACAAAATGATTTTTGTAATTTTTTTTTCCCAAAAAAATGTACCTACAGAATCAGAATGAAGATTAAATCTTGGTTCCTGCCTCACTGGACAGCACAGAGATGTTCCCTCAGACCAGTGGCTGTAGTGCTGCAGCATGACAAATGATGCAAAGCCCCTCCAGCACCTCCCATGTCCCTAGAGTCCCTCACAGGCAACACTGTAGCTTTGTAATAAACACTTGAGTTTTGCTTTCAATCCATTTTCACCATTACAGTCCTCATCCTTGACCTACCTTTCCTCAGCGTACCTTTCTTGTAGAAATGCCATGTAGTGACTCACATGCTTTTTATTTTTAATACACACATATGCAAATAGGTGTGACTTGGCAGTGTGAGAAAGAAGAGACTATTTTTTTTAAGCTTTCAGTGGCTTCTTCTTTTACACAGGAGACATGAGTTTCTGCAGATTTCTGTAGAAGTTTGAGTTGTGAGTCCCTGGCAGCAGGTGAGAGGAAAGCTCACAAGAACATAGCCTCCACAAGTGCCATAAAGAATACTGGCAATACAAATGATAAAAGCAATATTCAAGGCATTTAGGGTTGAATCTGTGTATCACAGTTCCCCCTTTAGTGTGACTAGAAGAACTCACTCGTGAACTGAGCTCCTTTACCTCCTATGTGAGAAGGATACAGTAATTATTTAATCTATCATGTTGACTGTAATCCCTTTAGCACAGGGACTGTCCCAAGCTCTGTATTTGTTCTATAGCTAGCATAATCAGGAGTCCTGATTTTTAGATGGGTCTTGCATATTTCATAAAATAAGTACCAACTAATCCTTTTTCCCCTGTGGAAGAGGAAGCCATCAAGTGAGACCCCAAAACCAGTGAGCTGTTGTCTAAGAACTGAACACGCACTGGGTGCCCGGGTATCTTCATTTGGCATCTGTGACCAAAACCCACTGCTTTATCCCACACCTTTATCTCCCTTCAGAGCAGGACTGCATCCATTTTCTAGTATTATAGTCTGGGCTTTTTTTTTTTGTTTTGTTTGTTTGTTTGTTTGTGTGTGTGGCTCACATGCTGACACAGCCGTATCCCAAAATAATTTAAAAATTATTTGTCAGGTTAGCATCAAACTACATGGTTACTACCTTGAGGACACATCTAATTTTCTTTCATTTTTATATCCTTCTAATTGTACTTAGGGCTCAGTATTCCTGATGCAGACTGAACACCTGTAAAACTCTCTTTGACTTCACTCTTTTGCCAGCCTGGAGAATTCCAGACATACCCCAAAACCTGCACATCTGTCAGCTGAGGTACTTTGTTGCATTCACCTGCTCTTGCAAGAATGTGGCAGTATTGATATTAGATGATACATTAAAAATGGTGCATTTATTTATGTTGTATAGAATTAACATGTACTTAAATGTTCCTTAAAACATGGTGTAAGAAGCCCCAAAATGTGTCACAAATAACTTGTTTTTTTAGAGTCCATCTGTTCAGAATTGCAGGTACACAAAGCAATCCATAATAAATGGTTTGTAAGACGTTTATTATGAAGACAGCTTGCCAAATAATTTTCTTCCACAGATAAGTTGTCAATTAGAGCAAGATAAAATATGATGGTGCCATGAATGGTGCCATCTTAGAAACTATGCGAATTCTTTGTCTAAATTTGTCCACACACACATTCAGCTAGGAAGAGGTTCCATGACAATAGCTGTGTTTCAGACACTGTTTCTTCTACTGTCTTACCTATCTAGAAGGCTACATTTTTTTCACCCGTACAAACACTGCAATTGCCCATTAAAAGAATGTGACCTGTCAAGTACTTGAATGTCTTCTCAAGTGTCCAGGCATCCATGTTTAAGAACGAATGACAGCATGAAAGTCAAATAGATTTAGTTAACAAAGCACTTTAATCACAGATACACACAACTTTATGCATTACACAACTTCCCTGTTCCACAGGAGAGATGGCATGAACCCGGAGGAAGGTTTGGTGGGCCAGCACAGTGGCTCCTGTCACGCTACGCATAGCCTTGGCACAGGTTCATGGACTCTTTTTGTCTCTCTGGGTTCCCTGTGTTTGGAGAGATGTTCTCGGATCCTGATGAAAGGTTATGGGGCACCCCTGCGAAGCACTTTTCAGAAAACGTCAGTTACTCCAGTATTCTTAGATGTCCTTAGCTTTAGGACAGTGTAGATAATACCTTGATGACCCTTAGGCTGTGTGAATTTAATGGATGTTTACTTTTTTGCCATCACCACAGTCTGTGCACCTTTGGAAACTTTTGAAGTTCTTGATGATCAGTGGGTCATTTGTCCATCTACTTCCTTGAGCACACCAAAACTATTCTGTTGTTAATGACAGGACATATTTGTGTCTACCACTACTTCATACAGAAAAAAACAACCCTCTGTTAAAATTTATGGGCTTACACTAATAGCCATTCTAATTAGGCCTAGCTCATGCTATATGCTACACTAGATTATAACTAGGTAGTCTAGTGAGATGGTAGAGCAGACTTGCACACAAATAAAACATGCTTTACTCATGAGGTAAGTGCAGCTGGACAAAAATAAATTGTGATTATTTATTTATTTATATTTCTTTGTGAAAAATATTTGCTTTTCTGGGTGTTCTCCTCTCCATCTACAATTATGGCCTATTTCCAACCACTTTTTTTGCATATACACCTATTTTCGGCACTTGCTCGAGCATCTTACTAGTTGCAAGTTTAGTTCTCACAGTTAATGTGCAATAAAGTAATCAAAGTGGTGGTAATCCTTGCTTAGAGTAAATTTCTAGGCCTTCAAGACCCACAAAACCAATTTATTTTCAGCAAAATAGATGTGAAGAGACTCCTCATAAATTCACATGAACAAAAGGGAGTTATCTGAGAGGACGTTTGTTTCTTTAATTGGGTATATAAGTGCTTCATGGTGTTATTAATTTTCTTACCTTCTTCTCTATCATGAAATCTAATCAGCTTCAAGGCCTCATTAATGGGAACATATTTTGTTCTTCTGAGTTGTGGAGCTGCATGACAGTCAAGTCTTAGTTAAAGTCTTCATTGCGGGGCTCACACAGGTATTTTACTGACAATAAGGTTAAATCAGAACTTACCTACTGCATTAGCATGAAAGTAACAGATCTTATTAACCTAAGGCAGGATGTTTGTAAAAAAAAGCCTATAAGGATGCCTCAAAATATAGTCAGACATCTTTATTAGCACATAATAGAGTCAACCAGGCTTGTTGTATGATAGAAGATGGCTTATCCAAGAAGTCATGTAGTTTACCTTCACACGCATGCTTCGATATTTCTACCTTCTTGGTCTGTGCATATTGTGGCACCTGTAGAAGTGCTAGTTCTGTGAAGGCAATTTTCCTGTCAGTGCTTAGCCCCCTTGGTGAGTTTGAGACTCTGAAGTTCTTTCTCACGATCCAGACTTCACAGCAACTACATCTTAACACTGGCCCTTCCAGCTGGAATGACTGCTCTGATGATTGCCTGGAGTCTGGAACAAGAAAGCTGGTGTTCAGCCCCATGTACATCTCTGGACTTCTGTTTGGGGTAGATGATGGTAATGCCAGAACATAGTGAAGAAAGAACTTTTGTTTACCTAGTTTATTTTGGGTGTGTTTTTTAATTTGTTTTCCTAATCTGCATTTAAAATTATTTCAGGACAAGAGGGTAACAGTAAACATGTATCAGCAAGGAATTCAATGAGATGTTCTAGTAAATCTAGTGCATTGCACATGATTAGATGATTAAAATGATAAAACACTGGGTTTGGCCTTAAAGCACAGAAGTTGGTCTGAATATATAAGCAAGCCTGAGGGGTTGAATTTATTATCTTTGAGGTTTAAGTGTTGCACATATGTTGAGTGGTTGTGAATTTTTGATTATTTTATAAGGGGGGGATTATAATATTATGAGCTGTCTCACACATACGTGGCTGTGAATTGTGATTTTTTTCTCCCCTGTGTTTTTTGCTATAGACATAATGCCTTTTAGGCTTGTATTTTATTTTTGTATAATACCACATATTATAGTTTGTCTGATGCAGAAATGGCCTGCTCATGAAGTAAACACAGGTTTCATCAGACTGGCAGAGTCAATATTGAAAGTCAAAACATTTCACCTGTTTTGTAACATTTGAAAAAATATATTATGACACAAATTCTTCAAGCTTCCTTACTCAAGTAAGTACCATTCTACTAGCTCCAAGTGAAGTGCTACTTCTAATCTGATGAAAATATGAGAGACATTTATTCTCAGCATAGAGTGAAGTTAATGCAAGGAGTGTTTGTTGAGACAATTTGATGAAAATGTACTGCATTTGTAGTTCACATTGGCAGCCACTCAGATTCTTTTTTTCTTTTTTTTTGCATGAGAGTCCAGGCAGTTGAAATATTTTGCATATCTAAAGTAAATTCTATCACATTAAACAATGTGGACCAAATGTTGCAGTCCATTAGGCTGGAGAAAGGAAGCGTAGGTAATTTTATTTCCAGAGAATTCCTTTGGACTTAAGCAAGCATTAATTAGATAGGATTTAGTCACTCAGGATACAGCATGAATTTTGTCATGCATTAGCATTTTTTCCAAGCTGCCAGTTTTACTCTTATTTAACTACTTAAAAATAAAATCAACCCTTAATTTATTAAAATATAACCAAAGATTCTTATCCCAGAATGTCTGGGGATTCTGTTGTTTACTTAAAGCAGAAGCAATTTATGTCAATACACCTACAGAGAACTAAAAGTTCATTTTCACTCAGTAATTCTAAGTAAACAGGAAGGAAAGTGGCAGCGCTCTTTTACAGCCACCTTCACAAGCTAGAGTATTATGCTGTGGGATACCAAGGAAATAACTCTTCAGCACTCAAGATAACCCGTAGACGTATTAAAGAGTGCTAGCATGGTTCAGGTGCCTGTTACCATTACAAACATAAATGGTAAAAAATGTAAAGAACCCATTGAATGGATTACACATTTATGGATAAATGTCTCTCCGTTCTTGGAGTACCTCAGAGTAAGTTAGTGCATCCAAGTATTCAAATAAGAGCTGTAAATCATAAATATTTGAGGTTTCAGTCATTGTTATCAGGCTCAGTGATATGCTCAGTGATATACTCAGTTAAAATCTGAATTCTGTCTCCTGGCAGGAGAAGAGACATCCATGTGAGGGCTAAAATCATTACTCTTAGACACACAATAAATGGACTTTTCTGGGGAAGAAGACAAAATTCTTTTCCTTTAACACAGGACTAGAGGTTGCATAGTATAACCAAACACCATTGGTGTTCCCAATCCAATTTTTTTAACAGGTAGAGATTGTCATGCTTAGCCTGGGCTGTGCTTTGGACTGGTGGCTGTTGCTTTTGTGTTTTAATGACCACGAGAAACCAGTCGAACCTGCTGCAGCATACACATGCTTATATGTATTTATTAAGAAGAGCTGTTTGAAATCCATTATAATATTGTAAGGACACTACAGGATCGCAAACAGTGAGAAAAAAGGAGATCACTGCAGAGTCCAGTTAGTGTAGATGCTAACCTCCTCAAGGTCACTCTAAAACCGAACGAGACTTTAACAGGCTTGTGAAAGGCATCCTGCCAAACTTTGTCCCAGCCTCTATATACTGCAGGCAAGAATGAAGGACTCCGCTACAATTCCTTCTACGTCTCCTTTGAATGTGGTACAAAACCTTTTGTTACACGTTGCCAAAAGGTGCCTTATTCTGAATGTTGTGTCTTTTATGTTTTTGTTACAATAGAACTCCTGTCTCTGATTGTCATGTAACTGAATGGTCTCTACATGACAAAAGATAGTAAAAATTGAGTGTTTCTTAATCCAAAATGAGATAAACACAGAAGTGAAAATTTCTAATTAAAAAATTGTGCTTCAACAACCTGTAGTTTCTAAAATTAAGTCTTTCTCCTTAATTCTCAACCATCTCCAGTTACTCTTATGGAGTAAGGCATATCAATGGTTAAGGATTAACCAGTACATCACACCCCCAGCTTTTTTTTTTCTTTTTTCTGGAAACACAGGTGGCCAGGACAGTGACTGCAAAGAACTCAAAAAGTGCCTTTTCTCCCCATCTTTTTTATTTTCTCACAGCTTGAAAAATGTCAGTCACCATTCAGTCATTCCTTTTTTTCTAGACCTTTTTTAGTCTTTGTCCTTCAATTCCATTACAGTTTGTTGTCTCACCTCATATTCATCTCTCACTGTTCAGTTATTTGTCCCTCATCCCTTTATGTTTTATCTTTTCTGATCTGTCCTGCTGTTCTGCTCCTTTGTGATGTCTAATGGAATTTGTAATTGAATGTCCTTTGTCAGGTATTTTATTTGATTCTTATCTAATTATGGACATTATTTATAAATTTTACAGAGAAACATATTTTGTTAGTTATATTTTATGAACTGAAAGAAAAAAAAAACCCTCACTTTGTGGCATACTGTGTGAACAGAACAAAAGAACAGTTGCAAAGACATATGTACCAAAGGCTCTTCGTAAGCACTGCTTTAAAAGCCAGTTTCTCAGACGGCCCAACAGGATGTCCGAACTCAATCAAAACATGTGTCAGGCTGCATGGTTGACATTTCAACACTAAAAAGAGCTTACCTGAGTTTTAACACACAGAAAATGGATTATGTCGTGTCACCAATGAAACATGGAGCTGAGTGAGAGTTTGATTACATGCTATTATATATCTGGTATTGAACAGACTTTCAAAGTCAATACTGATAGGCAAATTAGTAATTCTTAGCCAAAGGCATGTGGGTTGCTAATACAGAAACAAAGTGTTTCTTAACTAGTCCTACATTCTTACTCATAAGACTCTTAGAAATAAGAAGCTTCCGTTAGATAAAATTACCCCACTTTCTGCGAGAGGCAATAAATACTGCTTCATGAGTAAATCATGGGTTTATAATAATCCACCACATTCCAGATGGGAGAAAAGAAACCAATTACGTTTTCTTTTCCTATAGTTCTTCCTCCACAAAAATGTGTGCCTCTGTAGTAATGAAGTACTAAAGGAATGTGTGATCTTTGACAACATTAAATATTAGAGTTGAATTTCTTCCTGTATAAACCATTTAGCAATGTGAGGGATTGTTTTGTATTCTAGATGACTCCCAGGCCTTCTGTTACCCTGTTCATCAGAGAGTGGAGGGCTGGAGAGGAGGAAAGGACATCTGCCTGCTTGTCCAAGGCTTGAGACAAACAGAGTCGGTAGGCTGGGTAATCATTCCGCTCATCATTCGATAATCATTCTTCTCACCATTCGGTCTGTAAGTAGCCTCAGATCTGTGGCTAGCCACTGATCAGTCACATAATGATAAAAGTTGACCAGGAGGATATACAGAAGGAGCATGCTGTATTTCTTGCAGACAGATGTCACTGCTGAAATGCTTTGCTGATGTCCTTTGAAAAGCATGGTATTCTAAAGGGAAGACTTATTGCTAAATGCAGCTAGAATACTTATGGGAATCTTAAACCAAACACTGTACATGCAGGTATCTGTGGTCAGCAACTTTACTAGACCTGCTTGTGTCTGTTATCTGAAAAAGAGGAAGGCATGTAACCAGAAGCTGCTTAGGGCATCGATTCAAGTAGACCTACAATTAAAAGAGATTGGAGAAAGAAAGAAAAAATAAGTTAAGAATCTCTTCCTGGTGGCAACAGTCCTTTCACAGTTTTATCTACTCACTGTTTTCCTCCTTTGTCTTCCCCTACCTGCATGTGCACACCACCTACCCCTGCTCCCCACCAGTGCTTACAGTGAGTAGGGGATGTTTAAATCACCTGTTAACAAGGCACCAAGTTGCAAAGCAGGAAAAAAAAATGTATAGGGGAGAGAAACATGCTTGTTCTGAAAAACAAGAAACCCAAGTAAACAAACAAAAATCTCCAGGTGTGGAGTCCACCTACACAGATTTGAAGTCTTTATTTGGAAGTTCACCTTATAAATGTGAAGTACCTTGAGAATTTCAGCTGTTGTGATTCAAGAAAAGCATGGGCTTTGTCTGAACAAAATATTTGTAAAATATAAACAACTTCAAAACCTGAATGATTGGGATAACCTTTAGATTCAATTCAGATCTGAACTAAAGATAAAGCCACCAGCATGTATCCCAGTCCACGCTTTCAAAAAAACCCCAAAACAATAAAACCCAAAACCCTCTAAGTTTGTACCAAACCCTCTAATTTGTACCTATTAAATTCACCGCTATTAGAGGGCTCACTTAGAAAAAAGTACTTTTTTTTCTAGCAAGGCTTGTTTATGATTAGTCAAGCTGTGATTTATATTTACTTCAATGACAACTGTTGGTATCTTCCTATTATCCTACAAAGAGATTTAAATGGTCTAATGCAATGTTTTGGAATTGCAAAAATGGTGTGTGATACACAATAAGTTCTGGTCAAAAGTTTTCAGTGCATCGTAACTAACACTTAGATTTTAAAGCACAGGATGCAGTCTAGAAGTTTTTGTGCCGTTTAAAGGAATATAAATTAAAATTACTAGTGAACTTACACAATTCTTTTCCCTTATATGACCAGGCTTGAATTTGATCCTTCTGAAAAGCATAAATCACAAATAACCTAATTTTTTAACACTACAGCAGTAAACATAGAGTTACTTTATGATGAGAAAGGACACCTCTCTTGTATTTCACAAAAAAAAAGGTAGAAAAACCTTAGTTCCTGTAAGTTATTTTTGAAAACTTATTTATGGATAGTAGATGTGGGAAGTTTAGAACCAGTTGTAATTTCATGTCTGCAAGTCTGTGTCCTCCTTCAGGCATTTGTGTTTGGCCCCTACTTCCATGACAGCAGCAAGCAACAAAGAAAAAAGTATTAATTGATTCTATATGTCTTAGATCTTTTTAATATTTGATTCAAAAGTGCTGTGATTTCCGCTGACCTCTTAACTTTTGAACCTAACCCAGCAAAGAAATGAGGCATATACATAACTCTAGTTGATAACAAAGACATGATATATACATTTAATAATTAGTGTCTACTTTGACATAGAGCTGCTTGAAACTCAAGTTTTCAAGAAGATTTAATTACAATTCAAATGCATCAAAATGCCCTCCCCACATTTTTTCAGCTATTTTAACTATCTTTACTTAAGCAGTGCATGGGATGGAGGAGAAGGAGTCATTTGTATGTGATGACAGTTCCACGGCCCCATGATATTCTAGGGCAATCCTTGACACATTACTGATGTTTGCATAACTCTTCAGCATGAGGACTCTGTTTTGTCTGTTATAATGGAATCAGCACTTTTGAACAGCTCTTGTCTTTCCACAGGGACCAGCTAATATCTACTGTCGGTCTGGCTCAGAATTCCTATAACCACTTAATGTTTTTGTCCTGGTACAGCTCAGCGTGATTGTTCAATGTGGTTGCAATGACTGGCTCTTGTTTTGTTTTTCAGTCTCTGGAGGGAGGAGTAAGAAGACTGCGTTTTGGCACTGCACTGTAGATGCAGCCATCCAGACAAAAACAAACTGTTTTGTTTGGAGTTTTCTTTTCCAAAGAAATAAAGATTGTAATGGATGTGCATTTTCATTATTTTAAAAGTATTGATGCCACTATTAATATTTAAAATAGCTTAATGTATTTTTTTTTTCCATCCATGATGAAAGAATGGTGAATACAAATATCTGGTATCTTGGAGAACATTAATAACTATTATCATGCAACATACGACACACCAAGGAATTAATATTGAAAGAGTGTCAACCACATCAAATGTGGATCATGTTAATGGGTTCCCCTCTGAACACAGTAAAGCAACGCATAGGAATCAGGGAGACTAGAAGATACGTGAAGATACTAGAAGATACAGAATCTTGAGCTTATGCATGGAGCTGTCCATAAGTGTAAACAAATTTAAATGAAATTGCCTTCAGTTACTCATTATATGAGCCCATCTGAAACAAAACATCTGTCTCAGGAGAAACCTGAGGAGATTTTTGTCACTTGGAATATATTTATCCATACTAATTTAGAGAAAGAAATCATAAGCATCTCTGTAAATTTCATACCAGCAACTGTCATCTTCTTCTAACCTATTCAAAACAAATAAATTATTTCCTGAATATATGTACAAAATATTCCAGGAATTTAATGATCAGCTGCAAATGAAACAATAGAGAGCTGCAAATTCTGGTTTTAATTGAAAGCCTTTTGACATATTTTAAAGTAAAAGCTCTCCCTTTATTTCTGTTTATGTTTGCAATTTAAGTGGCATGCTCCTTTCTTTCTGACACCGTAACTTTATAAAGTCAGATGAAAGTAATTCAGACATTTGTCTGCAACCTGAGGTCAGGCGTGTGTTCAGCACAAATTTACTTTTTTTACCCCAATAGAGAATTTAACAACACTTTCCGACATCTTCCTCCTTAATTCCCACTCAGAAGCTACAAACAAGTGACCTCTTCATCGTATTCACAGGAAGAGGCTTGTCAGGTCAAGGTGTCTGTGATGTCTGCTTTCCTTCCTCAATTCTTTACACAATTCTTTACACAAAATGTTTTCAGGGATCCATGGTGCCCTACTTGATCCCTTTTATTTACTAAGTGTCCTCAGAATCATTTCTCTTTGNGGGGGGGGGGGGGGTGGCTAGGTAAGGAGAGGTGTGTTCGTTGTTGTTTGGGGCTTTTTTTTGTCCCCTTCACAATCTAGGAAGGGCTTTTATGGTTAGGAGTTTAAATCCTCCAAAGGGAAACTGGCAGAAATAGCATTTTGTGGACAGAATGAAACTGAAAGAAACAGTATTTGGACAGCCATTGTCCAAAATTTAATTTTATCTTGAGCATAATAAGATTTGATGACTACAGCTGAAGTTCAGAATGGAGTTGGGTAGAGGCACTGGAGGCACCCTAAATATTCAGTGGACAGAGAAAGAAGAAACAGATGGGCGTGATTCTCCTCCATGGTGGGAGGATTAGGAACAGGATTAGACTTCTATCTTCAGTGTTTCACAGAAGTTGCTAGAATCTGGTGCTTTTGATCTGGTCTAATACTGTCAGAATTGTTCTCTGTATTATTACCAGGGATAACTAGTTTCACTGTTAGAAAGCTATGAACTCTCTCTGCATTGAATAGTACATTTCTATGAGAACTTTTGATTTGCTGTGCTAGGCAAAATGGATGCCTTTTTCTTTTAAGCGGAATATATTATGGGTAATTAAACTAATGGAAGTTAATTTGGTATAACATGAAGCCAACTTGATAATAAAAGAACTCATTTATTTCAAAGTCTGTGATTCCAAAGGGATGAAATATGTTTTTAATATAAAACAATCTTTCAATTACAGTGCTCAAATACTGTAGTTATGCACCTCTTAAAAACCCTAAGCATTTTAGTATGGATGGTGTCTGTAGTAATTTTTTTCCCCATGTGGTTTCTTCACTATTTCAGCCTCACTGGTGCCTTTTCCTGGTTTCTAATGCCCATCATGTTTGTGGCATGAATTTTGAATTAGGTTGGCTGTAAAATAGCCCATGGTTTCCCAGAACAGCCTCTCCCCTTTCTTGAATTTGCATGGCAAATGCAGGCTTATAGCGCCAAAGAGAGAAGGAAACGATTAACTCCTACTCAGCTATTCATATTTTTGTTTTGAGGTTTCATCTTAGGGTAAGGACAGGTCAAGCATATTTTTGAATGTCAGAGTATGGAATGGAATCTCTTTGAAGAAACAGGAAGCTAAGGGGAACATTCCCAGGCAGGAGAGGACCAAAGGAAGGCTATTATGCCTAAGAATATGGGCATGGGATTATGGCATCATAGCATTCAGGGAGAAGAGAGTTTAACACATGGCTAGACCTGAGGGAGCACAGGGATTCTGGCTCAGGGCTGAGCCTGCCCTCTGACAAACACGGGAGTTTAAGGGGGTTTAATTCATCTAAAGGTTCATTTGCTCTTTGTCTGGCAGCTGGGTGACAGAGCTGAGTACATGAGTGAGCACAGACACAGCAGGACCTTCCACTGGACTGACCCACTGCAACAGCAGCGACACGAGGACACAGGATGGCAAAAGGCTTTTAGAAGAGGGTCTGTTTGCCCAGATCCCATTTCCATTTCCAGCATGTCGGAGGCCTGAGTGCTGAAGAAAGGCAGATTTCACTAGAACAGAAACTGCTGCAGCAGGGGAGGAGTGGGTGTCCTGGCACTGCCAGCACAGTGGAATAGGAATTATCAGCCCAACTAAAAGAACTAGGCAATGGAGGAGCAGAAATGGAGGTGGGGACTGTATGAAAGGTGTGTGTTGGGTGTGACTGTTAGCATCTTATGACCCGGTATGAACTTGAGCAGTAGGCATTAAATTAACTTATAACCTCTCTGCATTTAAGAGAAGGTTGGGAAACATTTAAGTACAGGGAATATATGCAGAGGGTCACACTGCTGAAATATTTACTTGCTTTTTTATCTGGCAAAACTCCCAATTAAGTTAGCAAGATTTGTTTCAGGATAATTAAATAATTGCTTCTAACACAAATGCATTTTACACGGTAATTATTTTTGAACCGCTGTAGGAGTAAGTGGTAATGAAACTGTCTTTTGTCTCTGCAGCAGAGAAGGCAAAGGTTCTGTAGCTGCCTTCTCCCTGCTTCCCCAAGAGTTTGATATTTAAGAGTTTGCCAAGGCAAACAAATTTAATTGTGGTGCCTTTTTCTTTCTTATTTCATGCTAAGCATGGGCTCACAAAACAGTACAGAGTTATAAGACAAGAATTTCTGGGCGTCTCTTTCTGTTTCCCTCTGCAACTTGAGGGAAATGTAATAAACCTCCAGTTCACCTTCGCACCCCAGCAATGAAGATAATAGTCTTTATCCACCTGTCTTTCAGAGCTGTAATGTGAAGTAATTTGTTGTTGATAGTTTTTTCAGTTTGGGAAATTTAGGATTAATTCCCTTACACCTCTTGAGACTCTCCCTTCTTTGCAGGCGCTCCCACTAAAAGAAAAGGGACTACACATAAGGAATGCAGATTACAGAGCTCTCCAAATGTTATGTGGTTTATTAATAACTACAACTACACTTTTTGGTCTTGCTAAAAGGAAGGAAAATTGCAGCTGCTTGGGCTTGATTTTTTCTTTATAGTCTCTTTGTAACATAAGCTCCTGAGAGAATTAAAAGTTTTACATGACAGTCTGGCCTTTGAAATATGCAGAACATAAACAAGTACCCAAAATGTCCAGTGTGAGCACTCCAAACCAAGAAGCTGAAACATGCAATTTCCATAGCTTTCTCTTCACTGCAATTGGAGAGCACTGACAAATCTGCAGCCTCAGACATACTTGTAGTCCAGAGAAGTGCCTATGGGAACATCAACAGTCACACCCACAGGCAGTCCAGGTACTTGGACTGCATTGGTGGTCACAGAATCACAGCCTGGTCTGTGTTGGAAGGGACCTTAAGATCACCTAGTTCCAACCCCTGCCACGGGCAGGGACCCTCTCCACTAGCCCAGATTGCCCAAAGTCCTATCCAACCTGGCCTTGAACACTGCCAGGGAGGGGGCAACCACAGCTTCTCTGGGCAGCCTGTGCCAGGGCCTCACCACCCTCACAGAGAAGAATTTCTTCCTATCTAATACCTGCCCTCTTTTAGTTTAAAGCCATCACTCATTGTCCTATCACCACAACCCCAGATTAAGAGTCCCTCCCCAGCTTTCCTGTAGCCCCCCTTTTAGGTAATGGAAGTCTGCAATAAAGTCTCCCCAGAGCTTTCTCTTCTCCAGGCTGAACAAGCCCAATTCTCTCAGGCTGGCTTCACAGGAGAGGTGCTCCAGCCCTCTGATGATCTTCATTGCCCCCCTCTGGACTCATTCCAACAGCTCCATGTCCAGTACAAATTTGCCATTGCAGCACAGCTTTGTCAGCTTTTCCACTCATTCAGTCCACGTTCCCATGTTGTGATATGAGCGCAACACTTCCCAAAATATATGCATTGTAACTTTGGGCTTTTTCCTCCCTATTCTCGGACTGCTGTGTGATACACAGTGCTGTGTCAGCAGCCAGCACATTATGTGTGTGTCCTGTGATTTAGTTGGTCAGAGAGAAAAATCTGCTTTGATCTCATTCCCAGCTGTTGTATAAATTGGCTAGTCCTGGAATATAATAGGACTGGTTTATGTTTCGTATCATTTAATGTACTGGAATTACTACCAGAAATAACTATCATAATAACTTGAAAGCAATGATAGCCATTCTTCCCTGTGTGGAAAAAGGGATGCCGAAAATTCACACAAGAATTTCATTCCCTGGGCTTATGCCCATTGAATGTATCAGGTGCACAAAAACTTTGATTTCTAGCCAGTTTCAGAGTAGAACCGAAGGTTTTGAAAGTAGATGTGCTCTGAATCTTGGGCTGTTACCAAAGTGCAGTGTTTGAGGCTGTGATGAGACAAAAAACTCTCTTTAAATGTTATATAATGTTATATACTTGCAAGCTCTGAAGAAAAGTGAAAGCTAATAATCCCAAGCCAACAAAACCTGCATTCTAGTCATCACGTTACACGCATCATTGATAGCCATACTTATAAAATGCAGAGACTTGCAGGTTTCCTGATCAGCGATATAGAGTTGCTAAGAGCATTCAATTAAAACACTAAGGAAAAATAAAAGAAAAATCTGCTCCACTCACTTTTTTTTTAAAGCTGCCTTTGAGTCCTCCACAAAGAGACTTCTGTGCTGTTCCCATTAAGTCCCCTGAAGTTACCAGCAGCTTTCAAACTATATTTTACCTAGTGCGGAACAGCAAAGCGCATCTTCGCAGGCTCATTCTCATGACACGGACTGTCTGTTGAAATGAGTGAATCGCAGATCCGCTTCAGCACAGCACAGCATGCTACCGGGGTGCACACGCAGTGATTCAATCAGTGTCCTTCCAGAATTTTCTCTCTGCAGCTTGTGATCTCCTCCCTTCCCCATGCACACTGAATATCACAAATCATGGGACTGGTTATTGTAAATACCGCTGTTTGTTCTGCCTGACTGAGGGAGTATTTTGGTAAAAGCAAACAGGCTCTCTCCCAAATACTGAACTACCTTCAGTAAAAGCATCGTGTCACTCTCAAAATCAACCAGTTCATCTACTTTTTTCTGAAGTCATGGCTATCTTTTGCAAAATTTTAGTGTTTGAATGTATTCACCATCGCTTTTTGGAAGGGAAAATAGCTGGCAGTACTTCATCTAGGGCATCCAAGAACTTTTCACTGGGTTCTTTGAAATGAAATTATAACAGAAAATCACCACCACCCCCCCCCCAAACTGAGAGATAGAATTATTTCTGCATTAATTTCTCTATTTAAGGTATGTGCTAATGTGGAAGAAGGGAATTAGGTAGCACAGTATGTACCTGGTAGTTATTTATGGTGGGAAATAATTATGATTAAGACATTTTATTGGTCTACCCTCGTTAACCAATAGGTGGGAATTTCTTTTTCTTTCTTGCCTGCATGGAAGAGACATGAATATTAAACTCTAACCTTCTGAACTGCCCTTTGGGCATCTGAATTAGTCTTAAGCAGATGGGACAAATAGCTTCTTTTGCCCTCTAGTCTCTGAGGGCACAAGAGAGTTTTCAGCATTCAGTGGTTGAAGCTTCCAGTTGATGAACACGAGCTAATGCGAGCTGAGTAAAGTGAGAATTAATACAGTTAACAAAGGGAAGTAAATTTACTGAAACTTAGTAAAGGGACTCATGCACAGTTGAACGCAGGTTAAGATTCTGCTGAGTTGCAAAACACAAGTAATGAAATGAAGCATTAATAAGGGAATATAACAATGCACTTATGGATGTAACTAAGGCCTCTGGATTCCAGACAGAGGATGGAAGTAACTGGGGCTATGGAAAGCTCTTCCTATATAGCTATTCAAAGCATGGGCTTTTCTACTATGAAAAGGAGGAAAAAGATAAGATAGATCTGTGAAAACCTGTGTGAACTAGAGAGGGAAATAAAGAAAGGATTCCTGTGAACTTGGATTTCCCTGTACCACAGCATAAAAAGGAGACGCTCCACACAGTATTTGGAAAATTCTGAAATAAAGAAACCAACATTCTTCTACATGACAAAAAATTTAAAGGTGGAACCATCAGCATAGGCAATTGATTAGTCCAGGGACTTGGATATCCAGTCATTATTTCCATATCTGCTAAACATAAATGGAAGAAAATGGAAGATATAAGAGGGGTAGATTACACCCATGTCACCTCTTGGTATTCATAGAGCCTTTTCTAAAAAATGTAGGACTACAGGGGCCTTGGTTCTGACCCCCCTTGACAGGTTTTGGCTCCTGTTATAATGGTAGAAAGCCAGGCTGCAAACACACGCGATACAGCCTGTTCTCCTCAGCTGCCACAGGAGTCACTATCCTTGGGGACACCATGGTAGCAGGCAGTGCGATGACCTTTTGAGAGAAGTCCCACTGCAGAAGAGAAGCTAGGACATTGTTAGGATGGCTAAAGAAGATGACCCCTCCTCCATTAGCAGTAAGCTTGTTTTTCATTGGCTTGGAATTGCACACTTTTGAGGGTTGTATCAGATCTGGCCCTTCTGTAGAAGAGCAAGAAGCAAAGCAGCTCTGTGTCATGGCACTCTTCTTGCCAGGGTTGCTGTCTCCAGTCTTCAAAACAGCTACAACAAATCCAGTAGGTTAATCAGACCTCGTTAGGAGCTGATTTAAACCCATTCCACTGTACAATCTTAACTAGCTCAATTACAGAAACAGCCGCAGCAACTATAACAATTTGCCTAGATTTTTGAAAAGGAAATCACAAGGGGGTGATTCATTTGTATTTGTTTTGAAGTGCTTGAAGAGAATAGCTGGCTGCTTGTAACAATATTGTTTGCTTAAATTCTCAACTAATTTTTTCCAAGCCTATTATTTTATGTGAATACTGCTCTGCTAACTGATGATCTTTAACAAGACTTGCTTAGCTCTTCAGGCTACTCTCCTGTAAAGCATAAGTATCCTAGGAGGGATTTCACAATTAGTAATCTCTGTAGACGGAGAAACCCCAAAATCATGAGGCCTGGTCTGGACTCCTTCATGTAAACTGTTGCAATTGTGTTCTGGATTGTGTGTCAATGCATTAAATCAAACTCTCTTTCCTAATTTCAAGGATAGCAATCATTGCACTGGCTTCTTAGTGAATCATAGTTTATCCTATTAAAAAAAAAAAGTGCCTAATTATAACTGGCTTTATTTTTTTAATATTAAAAGAAAAATGTTCACTAAGTAGATGTAGCAAAACCATCCTGGTTTGCAAAAAAAGCAGTTGCGTTTTGTTCATATATCATTGGCTCACTTTTCAAACTGCCAGAAGTTGGCATTAGCCCACTGGATCAGACAGCTGAGATCTGTCTTGATAATTTGATTTTTGTCAGCTATTTCTGCTGTATTAAAAGTATCTTTAAACTTCTGTTGCCATGCCAAAAAGTAAGAGGCTTCCTGCCTCCCTAGACACTTTTTAGGTGTTATTTAGATCTTGTCACTCACAGAAATAAAAAAGTTACTCATGGTATTTTTTCTGCATTGGCACAGATTTTTTTTTTCTCTAACTGGAAGCGGGCGAAACAATATTGAAAATGCAGTAGCAGTCACAGGAAACAGGTGCTACAGAATGACCAGCCACATACATATTTCATAAAACCTCTCATCTAGTCCTGCAAGCCTTACAGAGCCAGGGTTCAGCTGAATATCAGTTTGTCTCCTCCTTTTAAGCTCAGGTGTCTGTTTTCATTTGGAAGTAATGAAATCATAGCACTGTTTTTTTCCCAACCAGTGATAAATTTTCAGGCACTTCAGGTAGGAATGCAAACAGATGGACTAGCCCGATGTCCTAGCAGCAGT
Organism: Zapornia atra; assembly: GCA_013400835.1. Classification (NCBI taxonomy): domain Eukaryota; kingdom Metazoa; phylum Chordata; class Aves; order Gruiformes; family Rallidae; genus Zapornia; species Zapornia atra. The sequence continues at coordinate 108,066 of VZTU01025483.1, read as the reverse complement.
GTACCTTGCTACGCAAGTTCTTCTCTCAGGGTGAAATTCAGGCCTGTACTGAGGCACCAGGTGAGCCCAGGTAGTCCTGAGCTTTCGGTTAAACCAAGGACATGGGCCCTTTTCTGACTCATTGGACAGCAGGCTACATTTCACTGTGTTACCTGGGTTCACCTCCTTCTCCAAGACTAACTTACATTTAAAACTATGTTATCCTGAGCAGTCTCATCAAGGACAGAGCATCAGACAGATGACAGCCTGGCCCTCAGAGATTAGGGTGTAGCTGGAGAGAGAAAATACAAACAAATGAAGACAAAAATGCTACAGGAAGGAACTGGCTATTAAATTCCTGTGCAGTACCTCACACAATGGGCCCTGTATCTTTTCTACAGTGTAGTTATTACAAGTATGTGACAAATTTCTAACATTCTGCACAAATTCTATCTGATGTGGGGTTGCTTTCTTTAATATTAATCCCTCCTCGTCTTTCATTGCTTCTTTTTTTGTGCCCTTTTTTATGTGTAAGTTATGAAGAGCACCTCAAGCTATAACTGAAGCTCATTCCAGATCTCTAGGGCCTGTCCACACTCTTAATGAAATAAAATTGCTATTGGTGGGACATGTGAAATGAATTGAAATAATTTAGACTCCCCAGTGTGTGCGTGTATGTTTCAGTAGACATTTAAATTGTCCCCAAAAGGCAGACTAGATGTTTATCCATATGGGTTGCACTGGGAACTATGCACCCTGTGATCTGCTAGAAACTGCCTTTTGATGAACACATAATTCACATAAACTATATTCCTATTCTTTGAGCAAATCTGATGTAATAGACAATAAAACCCTCTTGTTTAGACAGCCTGTTTAACCTTGGCACTTGGCTTCATGGGCTGTTAGGTTCCTAGGTAATGATCGCAATTCCTCATCTACTAGCGCTCATGATGTTGTAAATACAGTTGAGTTAATAAGTCAAAATTTCCCTCTTTTTCATTCCCTTCTAAATTCCTTGTACAGACAACAGTTATGGGTCTTTGCTGGCTCTGTATGTAGCATTGTGTCATATCTCTTGCATGTACTTTAGCCCAGCACATGTGTAGAGGCACTCTGGATGGGCCATTCACAAGTCTTTAATAGATCTGTGACATAATCAGGACATAAAAAATCCGATGCAACAAATAATAAAAAAACCCCAAACCTGCAACAATGGGGTTAAAATAATTGATCTTGCTGTATGGTAAATTTACTTTCAGTACAGGTATGTGAAACGTGCTTCACCTTTCTGATACGGAATCCTAAGATAAAACAGAAATGAAGCATTAATATTTTGGAAGAAGGCAGCAATTTTGATTAAGGCTCTGGTATGGGATTCGGAAAGTCCACATTCAATTATCAGTTTTGCCATAGCTTTCTGATTGAACCTTTATCTGTCTTTATTCCTCATCTGCCAGGCACAATGGATTTTTTTTTCTTCTACCCAATATTTTTCTTATTCGCTTAGATTCTGACCATCAAATACTGCATCTTACTGCCCGTGCGGTTAGCAAAATGGGACTTAGTTCTTTATTGAGGCTTTATGAACTGTAGTTGTAATAACCCAGAAAGGTGAATAAATTATTATTTTAAACTTCAGTGATGCTCAGGAAGATGTGACTGTTTCTGCAATGAGATATGCTGGCCTTTTAAAATGAGGAAGAGAGGTTCTCGAGGTTATGTTATCCTTATAAGTCATGTTCTGGCAAAAGCCAGAAAAACTGCAAACACCAAGGAAGCCATGTGACAGTAAAAATGCAGTTAAATAAAACCATATTGCTCAAGACAGGCGGAGGCAGAGAATGTATTGAGAGCAACCTTGAGGAAAAGGACTCAGGGTTCAAGCTCAACGTGAGCCAGCAGTGTCTGCTAGCAGCTCAGAAGGCCAACTGTGTCCTGGGCTGCATCAAGAGCAGCATAACCAGCAGGTCGAGGGAGGTGATTCTCTCCCTCTGCTCTCATGAGACCCTACCTGGAGTACTGCATCCAGATCTGGGGTCCCCACTACAGGAAAGACATGGATCTGTTGGAGCAAGTCCATAGGACATGAAAATGATTGGGGGCTGCAGCACCTCTCCTATGAAGACAGGCTGAGACAGTTGGGGTTGTCTAGCTTGGAGAAGAGAAGGCTCTGAGGAAGCCTAATTATGACCTATCAATACTTAAAGGGGTCATACAGGAAAGTGGGAGAGAGACTGTTCACCATGGAGTGCAGTAATAGAACAAGGGATAATGACTTCAAGCTGAAAGAGGGCAGGTTTAGATTAGATGTTAGGAAGAAATTCTTACTATGAGGGAGGTGTTGCACTGGCACAGATAGCCCAAAGGGGCTGTGGAAGCCCCATCCCTGGAAGCGTTTAAGGCCAGATTGGATGGGGCTTTGGGAAACCTGGTCTAGTGGAGGGTGTCCCTGCCCATGTCAGGGGGGTTGGAACTAGATGATCTTTGTGGTCCCTTCCAAACCAAAGCATTTTATGATTCTATGAAAAAATTATAAAGTGCCAAGGTGATGTCTGACAGAAAAGAGTGATGGGACAGCTAAAGCTTGTAGCTTATCACAGGTGAAGTCTGCTGGTGGAAGAACAGAGGCAGCATACACTTTATATTTCACTAGAGGAGAGGAATTATGAGCATGGTGATATGCTTATCTAAAAAGTTCTGGAATCTTCATTTGGTAATCTGTATTTCTAAAGAGGTGCTCATTTTATTTTGGCTCTTAGAATAACATCTTTCAGGATTTTGATTTTAAACTTTGACTATGCTCTCTAGGGAGTATAGTCTTCCAAAGGGAGAAGCCTGGGCTTGCACAGCTCTCTTTGCTTCAGCGTCAAAGATTATTCAGATTCTTGCTTTTCCATCAATAGTCTAAATACGCATACCATCACCAGAAAAAGCATCATCTCACCTGCCACCACCAGTCAGTACACAATTATACATATACATACTTGTATATGAATATTTTCAAAATAATAATGTCAGCATGACCAGCAGGTTGAGCACCATTAAAGCTTAATGTGTCCCAGTCACTGTCAGACCTGATACAGCTTTATTTCCTAAAGACAGATGAAAAGAAGTAATACAAAAATCGTTATTATCCCCTTTTGTCATGTGTGTTTTTCAAGAAAAACTACTCTATTTAGATACATAAGTATCAGTCCTGAAACAAGCAGTTCAAACAGCATGCTTGGTAATGCCTGTGTTTATAAAAGTGAAGCCCTATGAAAGCATATAGTTGATAGTGGACACTGTGCATTTAGAAAAAGATATCATTTTTACCTGAAACAAGGAGCAAACTTTTTGTGTGTTCATGTGGTGCCTTTCCTGTTTTTATCCAAATCTTTGCATTGACTGAAATTTCAGCCCAGTGTCTCTTCCAAGAAACTAAAACTTATTTATGTGCCAAGAAATTTGGGAACGAATGTGAATCAGAAACACTGAGTGGTTCTTTCCGTAGTAGTTTACAGTGCACTGGTGGGTCTAAATTCCTGGACCTAAATTCTCATCAGTCAGACAAACATGATCTACATTAGATGAAGTTATACTGCCTACAACCTTTAGTAAAGAAAATGCTGGAGCACAATAGAGCTTCTTGCAGGGAGAGACTACTTAAGCAGTGTAGTCCTTTAAAAGCACAGACTATCAAATAATTGTTCATGTTAAGTGTCTTGAAGCAAGGCCAAAGGCACTAGATGCCCAAACAAGGTCAATTTCAGATAATATTCCCTATTAACGATCCGAGAGAGCCACATAATGGCTTTGCCTATTAGCTGCCAGCACAGTAAAGACTCACCTGCCCCCTTTGCCTGCAACCTAAGGAGAGAGCAGACTGATAAAGATAGGAAATGGTGAGCAGGTTATATCACTACATATATAAAGTAACCCATTTGTAAAACTGTGATAATAAATAAAATTTCCCACTCATAGAACAATGTTTTCATACTTGAACTAAGCGATATAGTTCGCAACAGGATGTATTACAAGAAAATGGCTTTTGATTATCCAGACAAAATTCAGACTCTGAAGAATATGAGAGCAAAACAGAAATTTGAAAGGGCATTTCTAGCTTACAATCCATTTCTAACAGTAGTAGGCGTTGCATACTTACCCCCATGTAGTGACTTCCAGAACTACACCTTGCCTAAAATTTTCCTGTTGACTTTGAGATCTCATGGTCACGTTCTCATATAAATATATATAAATGTATGCATATATATGAAAGAGAGATTTTAATCATGTATCCTGGTGCTACAACCAGACAGAGATGTTTCACTACCATTATGCAACAGAAACAATAAAACTAAGCAACTAAGTGATGCAAAAAGTTCTCTGTTGTTTCAGCTGGGTCATCACGGTAAACTTCTGAACACATCCATAATCCATCACCACAGGATAAATTATTCTCAAGAATGAGCCGCCTTCGAATTGATCATGTAACTGACACTTGTTCTTACTTTAAGACAGTGATGCTGACAGGAAGTGCCCATGTATGTGAATACTGAATTATTAGTTGTAAAAGTAAGTACATGTTGTTTATGGGTTTTTGGAGTGTTTTCTCATAAAAGGAGCTGATGATTTAACATAACAAAGATGTTAGTTTTAAGTTGCTAAAACTAGCTGCAGCCTATTACCCTGGGTAGATACCCTCAGCCAGCAAGTGGCACAGTACTTGCAACACAGGTACCACTGAGGAAAGATTGAATGACTTAGATAATAAAAATCAACTCATTGGGTTAAAAAACCAAAAAAACCAAAACCAAACCAAAACAAAAAAACCCCAAAAACCCAAAACCACACTTCTCTGGGAAATCATTTGACTTTTTTACCCTGGGATTTAGGAATTACAAGAAGTTATGAACTAGGTCTGTAAAAGGTCATATTTAATTTACTTTTACTGTTATGCAAAGGTATGACCTTGTTGTGTTTTCAAAGCAGTTCATCAGTCTCCAGAGAGCGGTTAAATAAAGAGGAAACTTACCTCTGGCAGCTAAATCAAGCAGTTTAGATTTTAGACCATCAGCTCCAGCACACTTAACAAGATTAATATGCAGGAACTCCTCCCATGTCTATTCAAAGCGGAGGAAGAAAAGGGCAAAGGAGGGAATGAACTAAAATCATTAGGGCCTTCAAGACTGAAAGGCAAGCATTCCAAGTAAGCAAGGATTTCTTAGGAGTTTTAAAACTTGTGAAATGACGCATTCATTAGCAATGTCAGAATTTTTCCTTTGAAAGACCGGCTTCTGTGTGCTTGTGTGCCAACCACCAAAGCAATCTTCAACTACTGGCCAGGATTTCCGCATGAAGTGTTTAGGGAGTCTCCCTCTCCCAGCAGTTGGAAGTAATTTTGTACCTTAGTACGAATGGATTAAAACTAAAGGAAGGAAGGTTTAGATTGGATATTAGGGGGAAGTTTTTTACAGAAAGAGTGGTGAGGTGCTGAAACAGGCTGCCCAGAGAAGTAGTAGATGCCCCGTCCCTGGAAGTGTTCAAGGCCAGGTTGGATGGGGCCCTGGGCAACCTTGTGTAGATCCAGGCCTAGAGGTTGGTGGCCCTGCCTGTGGCAGGGGGGTTGGAGCTCTGTGATCCTTGGTGTCCCTTCCAACCCGTGCCATTCTATGATTCTATGATTCTATGATCTTACATCATGCTTACTTTGATCTCAGGGCAATCAATAATAAGATAATATGGTTGACAAAAGCCCTATCTTTTCATGGCTGATCCCAGTTGTTTCACAAACAACTTAGCTAGTTTCTGCAATTACCATAATATATTGTTTTCTAAAGTACTCTTTGAGCGTACACATCAGTTGAGTGAATATCAGGCATGACAAACAGTATGAAATTTTAAAAAAAAAAAAATTTTAAAAAATTATTACAGATGACGTCAGAACACACTGTATAAAGATCAAATGGATAGGAAGCACACTACCTTTGAGCCAGAGGTATGAACATTAGCCTGGATATCACACACATAGCACATAAAGCAGAGAATCCAGCTCATAGTGGAAAGCATGGGCTGAAGTTTAACAAAATGAGGAAAGTGAGATAAAGTTAAGACCCTCTGTACTCAAGGCTAATAAAGACTTTTGTTCAGAAAACTCCTAGGGGGAATAGACTTAAGTCCAAAACCCATGGTATGTGTGTTCATAGTGGGAATGAGACTGGTGAAAGTACTCACATACAGTGAAAATATACAAGACATCCTGCTGAGTCAAAGCAAGCGTCTCTTTAACCCAGGAGTCTGTCTCCAAAAAACAGCAAGAAAAGGAGTAGGTTTTTTTCCCGGTTATACTTTGTTACCATCCACAATTGCTATATTAGGGGTATTTGAGAATGCAGTCCTGCCTAAGCCTTTTCATGTTTTCTTCTAGAACTGCTGTCCATGAATTTATCTAATCCTTTTCTGAACCTACTCATAAAAATATCTGTCTCTGCAAGCCCCCATGGCAGTATGTTCCAGGAAATCCCCCTTTTCTCTGCAAAAAGCAAGAACTTAATTTGACAGGTTAAACCAACCTTTTAACTTCATCAAGTGTCCCCTTAGTTCTGGTACTGCAGGGCTCAGTGAGCAAGAGTCCTATGGTCACTTCCAGTCCTAAAGTTGGGAATTGATTCTTTATGGCAAAAAGATAAAAAAAAAAACGCTTCCACTTCATCATTTGGTTAAGATGAACAGCTGAGAAAATGACTGTGAGCACTCACAAGGTGTAACAGGAGAAGTGCTTTCAGCGTCCTCCAGAATTTTTAACTAGAAGGCACCTAATGCAGCTGAAAAGTGATTGTCAGGATAATATGAAAGTAAAACTTGTCACTTCCTGCCAGTTTGGGAGGCAAGTGAGGCTGAACATGGGCCACAAGCCTTAGCTAAAGAACAGCTACAGCATGAGTGGTGTGTTCAGATTATGGCTTGAGCATTGGAAAACCAGCAAATAGTGAAGCCACGCAGAATCTGAGACCTTTCAATATTGCCATGCAAACAACAAAACAAAACAAAAACCAAACCAAAAAAACCAAACCAAACCAAAACAAAACAGAACAAAGAGATTGAAAGATTGCTATTGCAATCTTTGAAGACTCTGCAGCAATATGGGGCACAAAATAGTCACCATTCATATGTTTGAATGCTGTAGCGTCCCGAGACAAACACGTGTGGGACGACAGGCCACCGCTCCGGGGAACAAAACTGGGCATTTTGATACATGCTGTGCCAAATTATTTATGATGATGTAACCACTGAAGTTGTGCTAGCTTAATCCAGGAATATTTTGCCCTCTTTTAAATCTAATTTGGAATATATAACAATACTTTTGACCTTATTACCAGCACTTTTATAAGGCTGTATTAGATTGGAGTCCTGCTCAGCAATACAAACTGATGTGATGAACGTCTTCCCATGTGTGTAGATAAGACAGCAAATACTCTGTTATATGATAGGATTTGAACTAAATCCTGCCCCAGTTTCTGCCTGTGAGAGCTGAGAGCAGTGCAGATTGAATTCTGCTGGTGATCAGTGCCCATTGCTGCTGAGGGAGACAGAAAGATGGAGTAGGTGAGACCAAGTGGGGCATCACCTTTCAGTTCAGTCATGCAAAGTAGGCCTTATCCCAGAGACACAAAATGGGTGCTTATTTCATTACCACTGGCTCCGCTCACTGCTAGGCCACATCCTGATGCGTTTTGTATCCTACATTACTAAGGAAAATGTTGATCTTGCCCGTTAAATTTGCTGCAAGGACAGGGCATTGTCTCTCAGTGTGAGAGAATACCAGAGGTTTTGTCGACATAAACTGGGCAAAGCAGTACTTCTTCATATCTTTTGGGTTTGTTCAACTTTAGAACTAAACTAGTTCTTTTTTAAAACAGGTTAATGTGTGATTAAGTAATTGGCAGTACATTTATGGTATTGTTGGCTAGAAAGTTTGCACATAATCACATCTGCTTTATTTTTTTAGTGATTAATTTCTTTAGAATATTCCTGATCCAGTTACATAATTTCTTACAGACGCTGTTTTATAATCATGATCTGATTCACCACTGCATCACTCCAGTTTTATACCAGTACCAGTCTAGCTGATTGATTTTCAGAAGGGTTATTTCAGCATAAAACTACTGCAATGGAGTTGTGAATCAGGACAGGGGAGGTACTCCAGGCAGAAAAATTATTTGAAGAAACCTAATTGTTAGAAATCTTGACAAGTCTATAGTACATCTAGATGATTTTCTATCATCTCTAGCTCAGCAAAAGAACTCTTTCAGCTTCGCAGGCCCACTGAAACTACAGCTGTGATTCCCAGCACGAGTTTCTCACACCCACATCCCCTCCAACTTTGCTCATTTTTAGCCTCTTGTGAGGAAGGGCTGAAAGAATTAATTTCAATAAGAATTTTTTCAAATTACAGAACCACCATGCTGAATTTCTTCAGCTGAGGGTCTGGCCTTTCCAGAAAATTTTTTATAACCTCAGTGTCCAAAGCAAAATCATTTTGCTAGATACTACACAAGGCTGGCAGCTTTTCCATCCCTATCTTGTATCTGAAGAGCATATTCAGCCCGTCTGGGATATCAGACTTCACTTACTATTAATTCTGCGTGTCCCGTGGTGGCTGGGGCTCAGAAGCCCCCTGCCTACTGTACATACGGGCTGAGAGAAGACCCTCCACCCTGTGGGACGCTGAGCTCTCTCCCCTTACATTATAGGGACCAACAACTGGCTGCACTTTAGGATGTGCCTGGGGAATGTGTTAGCTTGCAAATCACTCTCCTCTTGCCAATCTCTGCTGTAGAGATATGGATTTAAAGTGTGCCAATATGGTCAATCAGATGCTTTTTTAAAGAGTCTAAGGCTGCAAGAATAGACAGAGGCAAGGAATCACTTATGTCTCAAACAGCAGTGATTATAATTACATGTGAGGGTTGTTTTTTTTTCCTGTTTACCAGATTTGTTGATAAGTTTGCTTCACTTTTTTCTCTTCCTAACATAAATGATTAGTAAATACTTTTCACTCCAAGTCAAAATGTTCTACTGAAAGCAGCTTTTCTGCTCTAGAAAAAAAAAAGCAAAACAACCAACCAAAACCCAACAACAAAAAATGCTGCTCCTCTGTGGTTTAAGAAACATGTAACACAAACAAAAATATTGGCCTCTCAGTCCATTTTCTGCAATATTCTCTACATCTTCACCAGAAGAAAAAAACCAACACCCTCCTATTTCTAAACATTCTGATAGCTTTCAGCTGCTGGACATGGCCAAGAGGAAACATTCTGGCTACCTTCATTCCAGTCATGGGAATAAAGAGTTGATCCAGCTAATTACATGTTTCCTGTGCACAGTCAGTGAAAGGGCAACCTACTAAATAGCTTTCATTGTAAAAATATTTATCTGGTTTTGATTTGCTCACAGTACATACTTCATGCTTCCCACTTAGTCATGATTTGTTTCTTTGTAAATTCTTCTGTTGTTTAAAAAGTTCAGTGAAAGGTTTCCTTTCGTATCTAGGCCTCTCCAAGTACTCCGCTTGTCTTCTTTGTCCACACAGGAAGTGTGTTTTGCAGTGGATCTCTGACTTTCCAAGCTGGATTACGCTCTAGTTGATGATGTCTTAAGAAAAGGTTTCATTTCATTTGTCACCATTTCTCACCCAGTCTGTAAGGGCCCACTTGGTAAGAACTGCTGGCACGCAAAGCAAAACACCAATCTTGCAGTCCCCCATATATCCATCTCCACCTGCTATAGCTTGCCTTGTGCATAGTTCGTGAGATCTGTGCAGGGTTCCCATATTTCTGAATTGCATTTCTGACTTAGAAAGTTATGATCCAGCATGCTGCAGTGTGTCTGGCACTCAAGATCCCTTGCACTGGTGCTGCACAGTTGATCTGTGTACAAGTTGTAAGCCCAACATCAGGCAGCATGACAGACTTACTGAACATGGTACAGAGCAACTTTATGATCTCACTATGTGTACATTTTAGGGTTTATCTTTGTGGGTTTGGGAATTCCAGTATCTGAGAATGTAGTAAGTGACTAATGTTCCCTTGTAGCACTCCAAGTTGAAAAGCGACGGTTTTCCAGGAAGACTCAGATGTGTCAAAACCTATTTTCCTTGTGTTGTGATGTACAGCACCTCCAGTGAAAAGCCCAGCATCGGGCCTGTGGCAAATACTAAAAAATTTAGGACCTAAAATTGAGAGTTCACGAAGACAGCAACTTACCTGTTCTGTCCTTGTATGTAATGGGGCTGTGCTTTATCTGGATAGATGTCAGCCTCAGAGACTTGGATGTGAAAATACTAAGTGATGTCAGTACTGATAGCATTTTTCAGCTTTTTAAAATAAAATAATCGTGGCCTGCTTTTATGCAAAGTAGGTTGCATGGCATCTCAAGATCACCTTCAGGCAAAAAGCAATAAAAAGGCTTAATTTTTGTCACTTCCTACATTTTCAAAATCACTCTTGCTTTAAGTAGCCTGTCCTTTCCTTCCCTGTTTTGCAAACGATTTCACAGTGGCGATTGATGTCAAAGCACGCCTGATTGTATGTAGGATATGTTTACATGAGCTTTAGCAGGCTGACATACCATACCCTGTCCTTTCCCGTGTTCTGAACAGAGGCCATTTAGCTGCACAACACCTTGCTCAAAACCTTGATAGTGACAGGATTTATATTAACCTGAACTTCATGCTGTTATACCCCATACAATTCCCATTCATCTCAAAGGATGGGCAGAGCAAGCTTATATCTTTCCGCAATTGTGTGTGAGGAGCTCTGCACAGTCTGATTTCCCAGAAAAAGCTCTAATTTCATCCAGGGAGGCTCAATCCAACCCAGGGAAATTGATAAAAAACTTATAAAATAAAATACATTACTGCGCATTTGTTTCAACAGGGTGCTCAGGCAAAGCCAGATCTACTGAATTGAGAGTTGTGTTTACTCTGTGAGGTCTAAAACAGAAGCTGAAGAAAAATAAAACTAACAGGTTGTCTGTTCATATTTTTAGAGTAACAGACACTGTAGAATTGCAGCATATTTCTGAAGAAAGATTCCCCTGACATCATGTTTGAGAAAGTTTTCCATTAGGAAGGCTCATGTATTTACTTTGTGCAATAAAGACAGAGAAAATGATATGACAAAACTGTAAGGAACTCTGCCCTCAGTGATCATATATAAAATTTTTAGAGGATTGTCATTCTATAAAACCTCCATTTTTATGATGATTCGTAAAATCAATTTATGTTTATAAGAAAATAGAAGAATTCTGCTGGTTTACATTTATGCTCTCCTACATTCTCTGTAATCTCCTTGCAAGTGTGCTCTAAAATATTTTGAGTGTTATTATCTCAAGCACCTTGAAACTTCAGAGGTTCATGCCATTGCTCTATGAAAACCTGCAGTGGGACAAGAAGGAAAGAGGGAGATGCATGAAGGAATTCACTAACTTAGAAGATGAGCATCCTTTATGCAGTTAGCAAGCTCACCTAAAAGTCAAAAAGGGACCCAAAAAGACTTGTGTAGTTTACCTGGCCCTTTTGGACAAAGAGGTTTAAATGTCAGTAAAAAGAAACTGTGAAGCCTTCCAAGCTCCCCTTCAATTAATTTCTTCTAGCTTGGTGTTAACCGAAGAAAATCTGTTTCCTCAAGGCCTCTCCATGACGTGAATTAAAGCTCAGTAAGTGAAGACTACAGAGATTCAGTTCAAAAGCACAGTCCTGATCCAAACTATAGTGCTGTGTAGACCCGCCCTTAGTCCAGATGGGATCAGAAAAATGATAAAATCCCAGGGGGAACTGAATTTAGCCTTCCTTCTCAGAGCTTGCCTGAAAGACTCCAACAAGATCTGACCCACAGAAAGTATGGTTGCAGCCCTTACTTTCTAATGTAAGATGGGCAAGGTTGTGATGGTATCAGTCATTTAATGACCCAGGAGGTTAGCCCTCAGCTCTCTCACTTACCCCTGTGTTCAGCTCCCATTTCCCAAAGGGACTGAAGCCTGCATCTCCCAACCCATTGCCTGTCTTGAGTACGTCACCTCACTTTTGCCTTATCCTCTAGAGGTTGTTCTTATGATGTTCTTGTGTCTGAAATTAGGATGGACTCAGTGATACCACAATGTCCAAGGCATCAATCCTGCCTGTTCCCTTTCCAGCAAAAGAAGGAACCCACTACTTCCCATGGTTCCCCTAGGTCATGGAAGCAGGCTTGACACTGGTGGTAGGGCCAGGACAAGTTTGTTGTCCTGCTGTACTAGCAGTGGTGAAGTGCTGGGCTGTCTGTCAGGTACCATTGGAGTATCCCAGTGACAACTTTTAAATGCCTTTTTTCCATCTCTAAACACTTTATTTCACCACCCTTGCATCTCTCTTTCTCTTCCCCGATCCTCTTCCAGATAAACAACCCACTCCTGCCTAATTACTTTTTCACTATTGTTCCCAGTTTTCCTGCATCCATACTCCAATTGGTTTGCCTGACACCATTCCTTTTGCATATGTCACATATAATAGAGAAATCATTTTGTATTGTCCTTACAAATATCTTTATCCTTAGCATCTGAAAACCAAGACTGAGATAAGATTTTTCAGTCCAGAGGTTAAAGCCTCAAACCAGCTTGCTAGAGCTGGGAGGGCAATAAAGCTACTTTCAAAACGATACTGAATTAGTTTCTGGAGGGAAATAAGAAGTGCCCAAAAGATGAAGGCCTTAGACATGACAACCCACTGCACCCTGCTATTCCTTTTCTTCTGTGAATGAAGATTTGGAAAACAGAGGAAATTTTGCACTTATAGTAGAACTGCCACCAGGTTTGGAAGCCATGACTTCCATAAGAGCTTGCTTATTGCAAAAACGTACTCTATCATATCCAATGGCACAGCTAAAGTGAAGACTGGTGCTTCTGCCTTGAGATTCCTTCACTCCTGATGTTTATGAAGACATCTCCAGTGGGAGCCCACTGGCCATTGAGCTCAGATCAAAGCACAAAGCAGAACCACACCACAGAGGAGAAGATGGAAAGGTCCAGCTGGTTTTATCGTTCATTATTAGTCAGCTGGGGTCCATTGCCAAATCATGACACAATGCAGGCACAGCTGGTCCAATCTCATTCCTCCCAAGCCTTGTCATCTGACAAGTAGCCAAAACTTTGGGAATTAAACAATAATTTCTTCCGAGTCCTGTTTAAAATACTCTGGATGCAAGGGTCATTCACTGCTTGTGATTAAGTTTCAACAATGAGAGTGTGAGCTGCATTACTATAAGATGAGAAGGGAGAAGAATTGAGCTAGATACCATCACACACTGTTCATCTCCCACTGGAGCGGGCTCCCTTGCAGGATTGCTGACAGTATAGGGAATCGTGCAGCTTTTCCAAGCCCAACTTCTCACCTGCCATGGCGGCTTTATTAACCAGGGATCTTGCTTGGCATAGGTAGTACAACCATGTGGACAGCAAGGTAGTTTAGCACAAGTCTTGTTCATCCAACAAGAGTCCAAAACACTTCCTCAAAGTTTCCCAAGTGCCTGTGCTGAGTTCTCCTACTGAAATGATAACTTGCAATTTTATACAATAAAAAGGTAAAAATTCATTAAATGACTGAATTCGTAGCTCAAAAGGTTATGGTGAAAGTTCTGCATGCGTATGATATTCCTTATCCTATCAGTTACTACCTACATGATTTGAAATTCAAGGGGCTTCCTTCGCATGGGGAAGTCATCACACAGTGGAAGAAGCTTACCCAGATCATGCAGAACAGATCACTCATATAACAAAACTTTTTTAAACTCCATATTCCAACACATACTAAAAAGAGAGAGACAGAAACAGGGCTTGAGCCATTGCTTTCTATCAGTCATATTCCATCTTGGACTGAGGGGTGATCAATGTAAGCTTTCTCTGTGTTATTTTCTGTAACTATACAGCTCCATGAGCAGACATCCACAACTAAAGCACTTGGTAGCTGGGGGAGGGGAGAAGGGACCATAAAATTCCTTTCTTTTTATTTTCTCTGTTCACAGAGGTTTTACATACCAGAAGCTAGAAGACTGGGTTGCTGTCAGGTTTTTTTTAATGTTTCTGAGTCAAAAGGCAGTATTAGAAATTATCTGAACGGTCATTCATTTTAAGCAAGAAGACACCCACTGCAGCTGTGATACAAAGGAAAATCTGCCTCAGCGCAGCTTACTGTGCAAATGCAGTTCTTCTATCACAATGATTGCAATAAAAACATACTGTATTGTCCATAATTACATCCAAATTAGGAGGAAAAAATTAGCTAAGCTGTTCAGTTACATGCCAAAACTATTTCCTGAGGGATATTTATTTTGACTAATGTTAGGGTAAAAAAAAACCCAAAACCCAACAATCTGGCCTGGTTTAAAGAACTTGATTTTTCTTTTATGTTTGATGGAGAGAAACAAAGAAAGCCAAGAATTTATGTAAAGCCACTGCTAAGTTTCATGGTGGCAAGATTTTTTAGGGTGGCAAGAGTTCCTCCCCCTTGACAAAGCACAGGAATTCATAAATGCAGAATGAAGCAAGGTTGCTGTTCTCAGGGAGAGATTTTTTTTTCCCCATCTACTGCAGTTCTGTGGTTTGACACAATGCCAACATTCACTGGGACAGAATCCTCTCTCCTGAAGTACCAACTGCTATTTGGCTGTGGGTATTTGGAAATATGGTCTTGTTGCTACAGTGATCTCAGTATAAATCTGTTTTCTTGCCTACTTTCTATTTCTTTAGTTGCTGTTGTTCTTAAATGCAGACTAAAATAACAGATCATATTACTCCCAAATGAGATAGACAAGTCATAGCTAGACATACTTCGGGTAGAGGCACAGGTCTGCTAACAAACTGTTGGCTGGTTGCACTACTGGCTTCTCTTTAAACCAATGTTATCAAATTTCACTGTGAATTAGAGGGAGAGGTTTATGTAGACCTAAGAGTGCCAGTAAGAATCGCTGCCTGGAAGACTACAGTTCAGATATAGTTCCTCTGCAACCTTTACTTGGCCTCAGGCTTTCCTCCCTGAAATGCTGCTTTCTAAAACCAAAACCAAACCAAAAAGGAATCACTTTTCCCATTGTAAATTCTGAAAGTTGTTCCTGTAAATTATCACTGCAAAATTGCTGTGCCTGCATGAGTTCTGCCATCAAGTAGTTTAAAACTGAAAAGCATTAGGATGGTTTGTGCTAAGATTAAGGATTTATATTTGGTAACATGAAGAGCAGGGATTAATCAAAGTTTGGGAAGCATATTGCTTTCCCCTTTCCAGAAACAGGTGTTGAAATGCCTACATTCAGATGACTTGGCCTCTACATTCCAGTAATGAAGTCCACCCTTAGTACAACATATCTCATTATGTGTATCACTTCCTTAATCTAAACACAGCAGTGTCACGGTTCTTTCCTTCTTCCATTATCCCCCTCCAGCAAACAATTTGAACAGTTCTTAGTTATGGTGTCATTCTGAGTGAAAAGGTAGTTTGGAGAAATATGCTCAAAAAATATCTTTGATATTTTCAGTTAATTCTTCTTTTGCAGAATGAAGCTGTCCTTTATTCAAGGCAGTTCTTTCAAAGTAAGATGAACCAACTTACTCGTAGTAGCTATATAGCAAGCATAGACAAGATTCCAGAATCCCCAAAGACACACATTTCGATGTCAGTCCTTCTGAAGGTCTGACACTTCATACAGTCTGCTGGGGAGTAGAGTAGCCTCAGAAGGCAGCTAAGTAGAGCATACAACAGTGGGACCAGGTATAGAGGTGCAACCAGTAAGGGACCCAGTGTTCACAGGACTGCCTAGGGGTGAAACCTGGTTACACAGAAAAGCAAGAATCTGCCTACGTTTTCCCCAAGAGGACACCACAACAGAGGAGGAGGTATTGCAATTTAAAGAGGAGAGATCATTTTTGGGGAATAAAAGACAACTTGATGATGGCATTAAGAGGGGGTAAAAGCACTAGCTATGTAGAATTTGGAAAAACCTTGGTGGTTCTCCAATCCTTTGATGTTTATTTGATCCAGACCCTGAAGACCCTGGTCCCAGAGAGACCCCTCCATCAGCAATTGCTTTGATTCAGCCTTACAAGAGAGAGGAAGAGCTCAGAATCTAAGGTGTGGGCCCATTTTCACAGATCTATTAAGCTGAACAAATGTATGTGTAAGAATGAGGGAAGTCTACTGGAAGGGCCTTTTTGGAACTGTTACAAGAAGCCAGCCTTAGCCCTGGACACAACCTGTGACAACTACTCATTGCTGTCCCTCTCACACTGCAGGAGCTTAGCCAGAATCTCGCTGCTTCTGGCCAGTGTTTCATGTTGGACAAGGTTGTTAAACCGTTTGCCAAATCCGTATCTCCCCCACTGGCTTTACCACCTGTGAAGGAGCATGGTAAGCTCAGAAAGTATTAACTCTAGATGCTACAGATTTTCAGAAAAAGGTTGTTTGATTTAGGAATGTGCCTATATTGCCAAACAACTTTCTAGAAATGTCTTTTGAGTGCTCTGAGTTAGGTAATGTTATGGTTGATACAACAGTCGTGGACAATGTCCCTAAGCTGGTGTGTTCTCCCCCACACCTTTGATCTTTTTGTTAAGAGCATTAGACTGAAACTCTGGAGGCTGGGCCAATTTCCAGCTTTGTCACAGATGTCCTGTACGACCTGTAACAAGCTGTTTATTCTCATTATGTGTTACTTCAGAGACCAGAGGGTGATGCTTCCCTGTCCCATAAGGACATATGTCAATAGGCGTTAATCAGCCTTGTGCAAAGTTGTTAATGGAAACGGGGAGAAAGAGTGGAAGTCATCAGACAGAACATCTCTTGTTTCATTTCTCATGGTGTGAATCTATGGGAGGTTTTGATTGTTCTTTCATGTCAGCCTTCCTAAGAGGAAAAGTAAGTCAGGTGATGACACGAGACAGCTTTTTCCTGTTTGCTTACCTTCCTTCCCCCATCGTTGTTCTCAATTCTTTGTTTTCTGGCCTTGTCATTCCTCTGTTTCTCTTCTTATCTGACTACTTCAGGCACTACTTTTCATTACCTTCCCATTTTATCCTTCTGCCATTTATTCCCTTCCAATCTTTCTTTTTGCCTAATACAAATGTGCATTGGACTAGGAAATAAGGAGTTTTTTCTCATCCCTTGGGCTCTCTTGTCTGCCTGTGGATTAAATAGAAATACACGTTGAAGTACTTTTCCAATCTTCTGTTTAATGCACACTCACATTATAACAATTAGCTTAATACCAGTTATGCTGTGTTTCAGGGAACTGTTATCCAAACACACACACACAATAGTTTGTCTCATTAACACTGTAGTGATATCACTCAGAGTTATTGTGTACTCCGTGACTTTGTGGTCATTTGCATTGTTAGGAGACTGAACTATATGAGAGACAATATGTATTTATGCTAAGAATTTTTCAGGCTGAAATTAATGGGTAGGCAAAGCCTAACAGTGATACCAGAGGTCAGTCTTCCCCTTTCTGTGTGCATCTTCATCAAGACCTTGTGCATGAGGTGTCTTATCAAGGAAGGGGATTTTACGTCCATGTCATGTGGGGTATAAGAGGGCACAGAGGATAAATTACTTCATTTTGAATGTCCATATTTTCTTAAGTGAAAACAAAACATATCTTTAGCTACTTCAGCTGTTCTTTTCTTGGTTATTGCATCTTTTAGGAGGTGTCAATGTGAAACAGCCTGCCCAGATGGAATTCCACCTTCTCAATGCTTGACTGGTTGTTTTAAGCCACTGCTGAGTCTGCAGTGCTGTGCAGGGATGATAGTGTGTCTGAAAAGTGGGGAGTGAGAGATAAAACATGGGAAAGATAAGTAGGTAGGTCTGTGGTATGTTCCCTTGCCGAGTGATCTCTTGTATAAAAATAGGGAAGTAATTATTTCATAATTAGTGACCTGGAATAGACAGGGCTATTTAGAGGACTATTGCTGCTTGCTGGTAAAACAAATGCAGAGATTCTGTGATGTAGTGTTTGAAGGAATATAAAAAATGAAGGATGATCCTCCCTGAATGGGACTTGCTTTTCTTATGTAATCTGTGGACTATCTTATTTTAAAAAAATAAAATCAAAAAAACAAACAAGCAAACTCCCCCCCCAAAATAAAAAACCCACACCAACAAAAAACCCCTGTTGTTTATTCAATAGTAGTAGGGCTGCTACTGCTAGTGTTATAGTGTTATAGGTTATATGTCTGTGTAGAAACTATGCTGGGAAGTTTATTCCAAACCTTCGTCCCTTAGTTCTACTCGTTCTACTGCATCCCTCATTCTACTCTGCTTTCTGCTTTCTGCTTTCTGCTTCAGGTAACTTATCTGAGGGCATGGGCCATGAACATGAAAATGCAGTTTTTGAAAATAATCTGGAATACTTACTTCCCAGATAGTATATTTGACTTCCTTCTGTACAAGATAAAATTTGCCTGGAATACAAGCAGTATTTGAAAGATTATGCTATCTACAATGTGTCACAAACAGTTAATAACACAAGTTCCCCAATTCCTATTGAAAAGCAGTAGGAGAAAAGCAAGAAAACTGAACAGTATAATTTTTTTTTCCTATCATAGCATCTTGTCTTCTACAAAATTCCAGTGGAAGTATCCTCTTCTCTGGCATCATTAGAAAATGCAACTTGTAGCTGCTCTGTGCATGTTAGTGTCGGATTCTTTGTATAGTGTATGAAGAACTTGAGTTTGTAAACATTTAAAATCAAAATACTTTATTCCTGCAAGATCTGTTTAGGACAGACGAAAATTATTTTGTTTTCACACTTCTTAGTTTAATATCAAATGTTTTAATACAGTAGACTCCAGGCAAGAAGCATAAATCCAAACACATTGACATTTTGTGCGTATTAATAATATATACCAGAATTTTTCAAATAAACCGTATCAGTCCATGGTATCAAGAATCAGTCTCTTGCATCCAGTGCCCTGAGAGTTTTAAGGGTTTAAAATATTGCATCCTGTCTTTGTGACTTAACTAGTGTCTTGTTTTTAATGGTGCCAAGATCTGTGTAAGCTGTTTGACTTGGAGAATAAATGTAGCCCAGTCAAACCTGTATCCTTAAACCAGCAGTGATTTTCTTCAAACATTTTGTCTGTAGCATCCAGAGAAGCATTATGAAAGCTTGATGTTTGGGGGGTGATTAAGACACGGGGAGGTGTGTGAATTGCCCTTTCTCCATAAATTTCATCCAGCTTATAAATCACATTCATGTTGGATCTTTGGTGCAACTGAAGTGTCACAGAAAACAAATCATACGGAAAGGCTCTTCTGCCCCTACCGACCACATCTGTATCATCTGGCCAGAAGAGGCAACAGCAAAAGCATCACATATTTCTTCTCCTGACTTTTCAAAGGAACAAATACCTGCCTTCCCCAAGCCAGTCATGTTGGTTAAAAAAGGAAAGGAGGAAAGAGGAGGGAAAAAAATGAGACAGTAGTTGGTGGGCTGGTGGTGGCCTTGAGTATTTCCTGTCATTCTCAGAGACAGCCTTAGAGGGTCTCAACAAAGCAGTAATTGGGTCTGCTCTGCCATGCAGGTTTCCAGGGAAACAAGACTAATTAGAAGAGTGTGATTGTTGCTGGGAAATATGGTCTAGCAGGTAGGGCACTGACTGAGGAGTTGGAAGAGATGGGTGATATCCCTAGCTCTTTTCTGTCATAGTTGTGTGACCTTGGAAAGGTCAGTTAGCACCTCTGTAGCCACAAGGTTTACAGTGTTCACCTTTGCCTTTGAAGTTTGTCTCAGTAGCCCTTCAGAGACAGGAGCACATGCTGGTACAGGGATACACTACCCTGAGTGCACTGGGGCCACTGCTCTGGCTGTTATCTCTGTGTGCTGTTGTAATACACATCATTGCACCATTCTCTTTGGCACACACGTGACGGTTTAATAGTTCTTCTGACATGACTGTTACATCCCTTAGTTGGGAACTTACATCTCTTTGAGCCGCCTAAGTCAGACCTTTACAGCCCATGACTCTGTGGCTAGGGATCTCACCAAGATTTTGCTGCTCCTTTCTTACAGCACACCTTCATGGCCTCGGTCTTTGGGAGATCTCTGGAGCTTCAGCTTCCCTCTTCCTGGATGGAACGGTGGTCTCTTACCCACCTGAGCAGCAACTCCACTGGATTGTAGTGCCCATGACAGCCATTCCTAGCTGTCTCTTCTCTCATGTATCAGCAGCCTATCCCCTAACTCAGCCTCACACCCTTCAACGCAACTTTCAGGCCTGCAGCTCTTGACCAGCAGCCAGATGCTAGGAGCTGGCCACCTCTGCCCTTTCCCTACATCTCCTTTGCTGCAGCCTTGAAACACATTTTTCCTTACCCATAATAGTTCATGTAAAGCAAAGCAAAGCAGCAGCCTGCTCTCTCTAAAAGTCCATTGCTTGTGGTTCACAGTGTCTGTCTTCACCACCACTTGTATGGGTGTCTGTCCATACTGATAACCAGGCTGGCTAATAAGAGCTTCAGCCAGAAGAGTAAAATTCTGTCTTTTTCTTCCCAGTATGACCTCTATTCACTTTGTGATGGCACAGTAGCTGGAGCTGTCACTTACTCACTGAAATCTTTCCCTGCAGAATCCCAGCAGCCATGACAGCTGCCTGTCTGAGTTCCAGCTAAAGGAATCCCTGTTCTCAGAAACTTCAACCTCTCTGCGATCAGCAAAGAAGAAAATAAGAAATATCACAGCCCTGATCTTTCCCTGGCATAGCTACTTCTGGCAAGACGGTGATGAAAGGGGATAAATGGACAGAGAGAAATGAGCTACTAGAGAGGAGGAGGAGGAGAAGACAGGGAGTTGATAGCCAAGATAGAAATGGGATACTTGTAGCAAACAGGAGAAAGTGAAGGAGAATAAATTGAGAAATGGTTTAGTATAAAGATAGAGAGGACAGAGGATCAATGAGGAGGAATGGAAAGTTAATATGCCATGGCAGAGGATCAAGGGAGATCTGACATGAGACTGCAACAGGCATAATGTTAAATATTAAGTGGATAACAGCGCTCTGCTATGTATGTCAGGCAGAATCCTACAGATTGCCCTTATTCATCTGTTATTTTCTGTTTATTATCTCTTCATAAATATCAGGAAGCACTGTTTGGAATTGTTTGGCCTAGAATTATACATACTTTAATCAGTGAGTAGCACTTCCCAGTGGTTTATCTGTGAATTATTGTACTTTGCTTTCACATCCTTGTTATCTACTAGACCACGGTTGTCCAGGCTTAACAGGACACAGGTGGCAACAGGCTGTACTTTCTTACACATAAAGTACAAAGCTAAGGTTCAAAGTCATTGTGATGTTGAGAATAAAGAGAAGGAGACCTTTACAAATTAAGAAACATGAAAGGGAGACAGGTTGATTAAACCAAAATACAGACTTACAGTTCAGGACTCAGGGCAGAGACAATTTTTTTACCTTTTGAGCAGATAAGACTTCATCAGACTATAGCTACCAGGACTACAGTTACTTGCTACAACATGGATCTAAAAATTTCTGAATTATTTTACATGAGAATCAACCCTTTTCTGAATAACCACTCAATAATTCTTCCAGTCACTCTAGTTCTCCGTCAGCAAAAAATCAAACGCAAAATTTTCTCTTTCTCTAATTTAATCTCAGTGTAATAGATCTCCTTTTTGAATAGTTTACCTATAGGTTTCACTTGTTAGCCACTTCTCTTCAGGTGCTTTATGAAAACAAGCACTTTTCTATTGCTTTTTCAGAGTATAAAGCTACTGTATGAAAGTACAGTGTGTCTACAGATTTACAATGCCATCTCGCCCCCATGCTACTGATCATTTATTATAATGTTGCATTATAATGAAATTATAATGGAATTTTTCTATCAGTGCATATGACAGTGGCAGTAATATCACATGAATCTATTATGATTGGTATTATAATGATGAATATGAAATTATTTCACTAGGTTAAGATACTCTTTCAAATGATTAGTTAAATTGCAGCTGAGTTACAATAGAAGTCTCATGAGATTGCATATGACATCCACACAGATACAATATAAATTAACAGTGGTTAGTTCAGTGACTGATTTCAGACGAATCAAAGAGATAAGGCACCTAAAGCATTACTGCGGTACATTGCAAGTCATTATTACTTTGTTGCAGAAACATTTATCATAGTGATTTTTTCATTCTGAACTAATGCTTGGGTCCACAGGATTTTTTTTCAGTATGATACAAAGTTTTTTTCAGGAACCTGAAAAATAATGATTTGATAACTTTCTGCCAAGAAAACAAGAAAAACACAGGTGATGGTAGAGGTGATCAGAAACAAACCTTTCCACTGCCATCTTTCTTTTCATCATTTACAGAAGGGAAGGCTTTCCTACCACAAGAAAATTGCAGAAAGCTGAAGAAACTGAAATCCCTGCTGTGCAAAGTTTTTTTTTACTTTAAAACTTTATTTAATATTAAGATTCAGACACAATAAGTAGGCTTATCCTGCAGGTGCAACGGGTCTACTCATAGGTCTACTCTAATCTGAAACACTGAAAGTAGGGTGGTAGGATCATTAGCAGTAGATAGTCACAGTGAAGAGAAGTGACTGCCCCTGAGATTAGGCTGTTGCTGCTAAAGGCCACATCAGTGTCTGGTGAGATCCTTTTGAAGCCTCCTCCTTTTGCTGCTCCCTGATGTAACCTGGCAATGGTTCAGCACTTAGATTGCTGGCGGGACACTCCACTAGGCTGTAGGGCTGGTACTGTGAGGTCTCAATGCTTCAGTTCAGTCTGGTCCTCCACTGGGTTTGTCTCCTCACACGTCATAACAATACGCCTTTCAGTGGCACTGCGTGAAATAAATAAATGCAGCCTGTTATCCAGAGTCACTTATCAGTTTAATTTTAAGCTGACTTAATTGTTCTTCTTTAGTATTAGGATTTAACTGCATAAATAAAAGAAATGATGGAGATATGGCATGCTTGCCTGTACCATCTTCCCTGCAAAACTGAAACTACAGTGTCGACCTGGACTACTCCACTGTGAAATCCGCTACTACAGTGGATGAGAAAGACAGTATAGAAGTTGTCAATGCATTTATGGCACAAAAAGATGTACTGGAGCTGTTCCATATTTCCCATAATTTAACAGCAAATTTTCAAATTATGTACTCCTTCCCAGGTCTGTTTAAGGCTGAACTTTTAGGTAGTTTGAGAAATAAATTCACTTTCCCATTGTAGAATTGATTTTCATTTCAGTTTCCTTTCCTATATTTGCCACTACTGTGTGTTACTAAAAATTGCTTGTCATGTATTCACCATATCTCTACTGCATATGCAGGATTTAGGGCTTTCTAAAGTCAACTGAAAACATTCAGAGATCATAGCAAAAATATCACTCATGATCTTGAACGGACAGTGGGAAAGGCGTGATGTGGAAATGCCAGAAACAATTGAGCTTATGGGTTCTCCATTAGTTCACCAATTTTTATGGTAATGAGTTGGTATGATTGGAGGAAAAGCTGCACTTCAGTGACAAACGAATTATCAATAAAATTAAGTTGAAAACAGTGCTTTCTAAATGATTGGTACTATTCAGTGTTTAAAAGTACCATGAATATCACAGCTTCATAAAGGGGTGTAGCACAGTTTGTATGAATATTAGTCTGTAGAAGACAAATAGACAGATTCTTATTCTGGCTACACGGGTATGGAACTAGAATAACATGACTGCACCAGAGAGAAACTTAATTGTATCAATGGGAGTAGTATCTGTTAATTGCAATAGAATTTCCTAGATCATCTTTTCTAATGTGAAAATCTGGATGCTTCTCCTTAATGTGAAAGCTTTGCTTTACTAATAACCATATATTTGACAGCAGTGTCTTTAGGGAAGGTTGATCGTGCTGTGATTGTTCTTTCTACAGGATATGCTACAGCACATTTCCCTCTTAGTTTGATATAGCATAAGTTGTTTAAACTCAACCCACCTGTCAAGGTAACTGGAAAAAAGTAATCTGAGTAGGTTCATTAAAAGCTTCTATTAATGCTTTTAGGTGTTAGCTTTAAATAGTTCATTAGAAGACTGCACAACCCCATGCCAGAGCAGGAGGCAACTCGGAAGCATAAATAATCAGAGGATTCCATACAGATGATTCAACCACAACATGGGTTATATATAAAATCTCTATCTTACGTCTTAGAGGTAAGTATCAACTAAGAGGTAGTTGATACCTCTTAGAAGTAGTTGTATCAATGTGGCTTCTGGTTTTCACTGTTGCTTAAACACAGCTGCAAAATAAACAAACTCCTTTTGTAATGCAGTATACTTAAAATAATTCAGCCACTCTTACTAATTTACAAAATTTAGCAATTTACGCTAGAAATTCCAGTCATTACTGCAAAACATGAAGACCCTATTTCACTTAGCTTACCTTCAGTGCAGTGGATGAAACTAACATGTGAGCCCTATATTTTCTACCATTTAATCTGTGATAGTTTTTCCATTAAATGGAGTGGGAACTGAAGAGGATTTACAAATATCTATCATTTGTTATGCCAGGTTAACAGACCATGAGACACAGTTCTACACATTCTATCAGACTACAAATCTAGCAAGCACAGCATATAAGGCCTTAATATGAATATTTTTTATTATGCATAGAATTAAATTTGCAGCTTGTTTTGCTTGGTAGCTTGCTCATCTCCTAAAGTTGAAAAGAATCTGGAAGTAGCTAACTGGTAAATGAAAAGCACCCAGTTTCTGATTGAGGGCTCCTTCTGAGCAAAGATGTGTAACTGTAGGAAGTTACAAGAACAGTCTGTACCCATTGCCTTCATTGACAACTTTGATTAAGCGACAGCACTCCACACCTGATCTTCACAAACCCTTAAGTGACATAAATGATACCTTAAAAATTGCATGCATAGGAAAAACTGTGCAAGTGAGCAGGGTCCAGGTGGTTTAGGCAAAGCGTTTCTGACTTAGATGAGTTCTTGTTTAAAGGTCTTTGCAGAAGAATGTGTTAGTCCTGACATTTTTAAGCACAACCGCCTGAAACAATTCATATTAAGAAGCATTGGCTTCTAAGCAGTGAACATCTGGATTCACACTTAGAGCTCCTGGCAAAAGAGAATCTATTGAACCCAGAATAGTATCAGGAAACAGCGCTCAGATCACATCCAGCTCTGATCAAATACAGCCAGGGACACAGCAACAGAGATAAACTTTTAATAGTATTAAAGATACTGGTTGGGTTTCTGAAGCAAAACAGCAAAATCTGCATTTGAAGTCCATTTTATTAATAGTGACCAGATTGTTTCTAAGGTCCTGTAAAATAGCAAAGGCAATAAAGAAGTGTTCAGCAAGCATCAGAGGTAGCTCGGGTGGCAGATACGGCTCTAGCATTTTTTTGCTTTGGTTTGAATTCACACAGGGATTGAGTTCAGAACATTGTCATTTTGTACTACTTCTTGAGAAAATATAACTAAATGTATATTTCAAAAACCAGCTCTGGGGTACCAGACAGGAGCAGGCTGAAGCACGTGGAAGACAGAAGTGAAATGGGGGAACAGAGGGGCATAGAAGGGGAGGATGACGAAGCCTGATATGAGCAGAAAACTGGAAGCTACAGGCCTGCTCTAAAGCAGTCATAGGGTCCTACTTAATAAATGTGCCTTAGGGAAGATAAGTGGCTCTGTCAGTGCCATGTAAGGGGTAGAAAGAGGCACAACACCCATCCTGAGAGGTGAAGCAGGTGGCTGCGGGTAAGGAGAGGCAGGGCCCTAAGACGCACTCCACTGCTCTGAGAGTGGGAGAGCTACTGCGGACTTTCAGGGAAATGGGCTGACCTGGGGATATCTCGTGGCATGTGACAGAGGAATGCAAGCCCAGCCTCTGTGCCTTCAGCTAAGCCTGCAGAGATAAATGCCATACAAGTCCTTGTCTGTTTAAGTATTTTAGAGCTATTTCAGCACTGGAAATGGAGAAAGAGGAACAAGATCTCTGATAGCATGGTCACTTTTCTGGTCAGAAATCTATTACCATAAACCCTTTGCATGAATCCCGATATCTTCCTGTGTAGATCCCTGAGTTCCCAGGGCAGTTTTTCTCTTTCCACGAATTAAAAGAGAAGGAGGAGGAAGAGCTATTCCAATTTTTGAGGGTAGATCTCTTTCTTCTTTGGGATTTATTTATATGATTATAGGAGAGATAGAAGATGATTTCTGGCCTGAGAATATTTTCGCTTGGTTTCCTTGTCAACTTGTGATAGTGTTTTTTAATTCATTGGGTTTGAACTCTGCTTGGCTTTCACTTACTGTAAAAGATAAAAATTGAGCCTTGTAATTTTTCATTTCTAATAGAACTACATTAAAGCTACAGAGCTGTATTGTCTCGTGGTTCTTGCAAAAACTTTATTAAGTTCTTGTGGCACAAGTTTTCACATTCAAAGCCAGAAAGACTCATCTTGAATTTCAAATTCCAGTATTAGATTGAAGAATTCATTATAGAGAAGATGGAAATCCAACGTTCTTTTGCTTGCAAGCTTTGAAACTTTGATCCATTAGGAAAAAATATATGGAGTCCTACAGTACGTGCCTCAGTGCCTGCTCTTAAAAGTATACTCTTTCTGAATGAGCGAATACCATTACCACACCATTTGCCAAAGTGCTTGGGAAATATTGCTGCTAAATATAAGGAATATTGTATAAAGGAATGTGAATTGTGTGCCAAGATTATTTAGTTACACTAGTTCTCCATGGTGATCAACAACTGTACTTTAAGACAGTCACACAACTCTAGTGAACATTTTCAGTATTGTCTGTGCAACAAATGAAAACCCAGAATGAGAATACTTTTTCCTGAGGTATGTAAATTACAGCAGGCATGATATGAATAATACATCCTATGCACATTAGCACATTTTTCAAATGCAAAAGAGATTCTATATGCACAGTTAAAATGGGCTTATCTGAAAGTTATATCAGAAGAAAATCTCACTTAGGCTCTGGAAAGAAAATGTGGGACCATCAATATGACTTAACTTAAATAGCTACAGAGATCTAAAAGTCCTAAAGTAAGAAAACCCCCATTTCAGAAATCTGAAACTAGATCTTCATTTGGGACATCATTCTGTAAACCCTGCTTCCTAACTTGGTGGGGTTTTCAGGTTGTTACATCGGTCAGAGTAAGACCCCTATATAATCAGAGAGACCCTTATCATTCCAATTGCTAATATTATGGCCGCAGAAAACACATACCAGTGTGATATAAAAAATTCCCTTCTTATTACATTTTCTCATTTATTTGTCCTATCCTTCACTTTTGTCCTAATAAATATGCATGTGTTTATGTACAATGAAAAAAAAAAATTCATATTTTCAAACCAGGGAAAAAAATAAGAATGTTACAAACCATTAATTTTAGATGGAAAAGACTTAAACTGCAAGAGATCTTCTCATTCTGGAAAAGAAGGCAAAAGAAACAAAATGTGACAGGTGCTGGTGGTGCTGCTTAATGTTCACTGCAGGGCATTCAAATTGCAAGCGAGGGTGTGCAGCGTGATTTAGGATAGAAGAGGAGGAACAGGGGGAAGGATCAGAACAACAGAAGTTCACAGCAGAAGGAACCTGTGAGACTGCAGAAATCCGATGTATATTTCAATGTATATCTTTTATTTCTGTATGTTTTAAAAATGTAGGTCTTCAGCTAGTACCTAGGGAAACTATTTTGACTCTTTGGGATTATTTTTTTCCTCACACATGTTATAATTTTTCACATTTCATTTAATTTCTGCTCCTTGTAGAGTTGTGCTGCAGTCCTTTCTTCTTGGGCTCAGACCATCCCCCATGCTCAGATAAGGCTGCGGCATCCATTCAGTAACTTGCAGGATTCCAAGAGAATGGTGTTAGACTTAGTTATCATTTCATCAACCCTACATATTTCCCAGTGGGTTTTTTCTCTCACCACTTCTGGCATCAAAGCCATGTGGCTTCATGAAGGCACATGTTCAGGTTCTCGGGCAGGTGCAGGGGACAGAGAGAACATCCCTTGTAAGCTCCTATTGTCCTTTTGCTCACCATTGCTCCCTTCCTCCTTGAGTCCTTCTTTTCCAGAAGTGCAATTTTTTGTTACATTATTCTGAATTAATCTTTATTATTATTACTACAATATTCTGAATTAATTCATTTCAGAGAGGTTGTACCTCTTTGAAAGCCTAGGGATTTTCAGCATTAGAAGATTTTGACTCACTGACTTTTGTAATCCCTGATCCCCATACCAAAAGTCACTCTGACAGCTTTTAAAACTTCCTCCAGTTCTAAAATTGATTTGAATCTGATTGGAATTTTCCAAATAACTTGTAATTTAAAATTGCCACTTTCATATGGCAATTTTTAAAAAATAAAATACACAGAAAATAATTATCCTCCTACTGAGAACTTCTGCAATAATTTATAAATTCATATTACTGTGTGTATGTGTGCATATTAAATGCATATTGGATTTTGAGGCCTCTGCCTTCTGCAATAGAATGAGGACATAATAATTTTACTTGTATAAGCTTTATGTGTATTTTCACATGATTTAAATACATTGAAGTACTTAAAAAGCCAGAAACCAACTTTGAAATGTGTAAGAAGGGAGCCACATGAAAAATCTTCAAGACCGGAAACATGCAATTAGAGTCAATCCACATATGGGAATCTCTTCAAATTTAACAGTCACCCTAAATAATTCATTTGCGTCCATAATTTTGTGATTTCGTATACATTATTTAATGTAAACTTGCGACTCCATGTTCTGACTTTTAAAGCTGTCCCAAACTTTAAGGTCACCACAATGTTCAGCTCATGTCTGCCAAAAATAAAGTATTTTTATCTCTGTAGCATGAGGTGTGAAAATGAATGTGAAGGGTGTATATGGGTCAGGTACAGCCTCCTTTTGTCATAGCAAAGTTAGAATCTTTCCATACAGAGGTTTGGTTAATGAGATTTTAGAAGCAATTTAAATCCACAAACTAAAGGAAAGATCTAAAAGTGGTTTGTGGAATTGATGTCATTTCAACACGATTACATTTAGATGTGTTTGGTACAGTAGAAATGTATGTATTCTTTTTTTTTTCTGGTTGAAAAATAAAATTAAGGAGTGCTTCTAAATTTACATTTAAGGGTTGACTGGATTTTACTGAAAAAACAGATTGAGAAGGATCAGGTTCTATAATTATTAGAGCTTAAGTATATTTGCAAAGTATGTTTGCAAACTCAATGTTCCTCCAAATACAGCTCTAAATTCACACTTCATCATAAAATATAAAAGGCAAAATATAAAAATTAATAAGGTCTGTTCACAGTGTCTCATAAAACCAATAACTCCAGGCAATAATGTCAACTCTTCAAATGTATTCAGTTTTTAAAAAAAACCAAAGCTAATCTCTTCCCCCTTACCTCCAAAGAAATTGTTAGGAGAATTCTGTGCTGAGGCATTGTTTCAAGCATAGAATTTGGGCTGTGGCTATAATGGTAGGCCAGAAATTTTGTGGTGGCAGCCATTTGCTGAGTCCAAATACTGAGAGTCCATCCCAGGCTGGACACTGCTGCTAATAAACCTTGGCTTGGGTAAGCTGCTCTCCAGGCTGTTGCACACTTTGTGAAGATCTCTCCACGTGTTGCTAGCATGGTAACACTGAGAAATTAATTTTGGTATCTTCCTTTGTCTTCCAAATCTTTTCCCTTCACACCCAAACTTAAAGAGAAATAAATTTAAAAATCTAGTTTTATTTTCACACAAAATGGGTACTAACACTCTGTGCTTTAGCTTATGTTTACATAGTTATGTTTAAGTGCCAAAGCTGGTTTGAGACATCAGCTTGTTATATGGCCAATGAAGGGACGTTAATGAGAGGACATAGAGCATCTAAGTTGAGCAATGAAGTTTTTTTCACACGGGTGTAGATCTCTGTACAAGTTCTAACCATTCCTGTGGCCTTGCTACAAAAAAAAAACCCATCTGTTTAAGTCAAGGAGTCTAGACGACTCCTTTAGCCTTACTGAGCACTTCAAATCCACATTTGACTAAAAAGCCCTCTGAAAACTGTTGGAAAGTAGGAGACTACAGAGAGTATCAAAATATGTCTTTTTCCTACAAATCTGTTTGTGCATTGTTGGAAACATTGCTGGGAGACTGTGGATTCTGGTCTGATCATGCATGGCTCTTCCTCTGCAGAACCTAGTACTATCGGCATTCTCTCTCTTGGAGATATGCTAAAGCTACAGAGAAAAAAAAAATCACATTAGTTCTGTTTATGCTTGGCATTTCACACTTTCACTGTAACTAAGGTGTCCTAAAATCCTACAGTTCTGTGGGTCTAGAGATTTCCCCAGACTCCAATTTGGAGTAGTTCCCTTAGAGCAGCTGTAATTTATTCTACAACTCACCAGACAAATGTGTTAATCCTGTTTTGCCCAAATCCACAATTACAGTCCACAATGTTTGATTACATCTTTCAGCTTTACTTGTTGGTGCTGTGGAAGACTTGTGTTCTGCCTTGTTAATGGAACAGTAATCTCATGAAATGGTTTAAGAACTCATTATTTGTTGCATTTGTTTACCATCTGTATTAACCTAAAACTGTCTGTGTAACTGTATCTGAAAATGAAGGATATGTGAATCATTTTTATATGCAATTTAATGTGAGGAAAAGACTTCAGAACTGAGGGAAATGAAATTTTGATCAACCAGTCAAAATAACTTGATGAGTGCCCCCTAATTGCCATTCAAAGCACAAAGCATCAGGGGCTTAGGGCTATGGGAGAACTGACAGTCTCAGAAACAAAAACAGTACATGAAAAAGAGGAAGCTCTTAAGTACCTTGAAGCTGGAAAAAACATGGGCTGGGTTCTGTTCTTCTTTAGCTTCAAAGAATTAAAAGCAAGTCCTTTCCTACAATTATGAGACTGGAATTGAAAATACACGTGTGTCACAAGTCCTGCTGTTCCCTTCTACAGCCCAGCAGAGTGCTTTGAAGGAAGCTTAGTCTGCTCCTGCCTCTGAAGTACAGAAGTTCCTTGAATAGATACTTCTCTTGGACAAAAACATCCTCATGAATTAATACTAGTTACACTCCATAAGAAAGCTTATAAAGAGCTTTCAGGGCATTTCCTCAAAAGGCCCTCAGTGTGTGCAGTCACGATAAGCTCCAGTCCTCTGGGATCTTGCTTTTCCCTTGAGAATACTAAGCACTGAGTCACCCTATTGTCATTTCAGATTTTATACGCAGGCAAGCTGGTAGACATGATTAAGGTTGGGCTATATTCCCTCTCCCCCAAATGCTTGGCTTGTTAATGAAAATGGATGTTTGAGGATCACACCCTTACAGCCTGATCCGTGAGGAGTAAGTTGTGTGAGACAGGTGCTTCGCTCTCACTCAAGGGGAGAAAGAGCAGTGATTTTGTTACTGTTGTTAGCTCCTCAAGCCCTTGTAACTGCTGCAACAGCTTAATTCTTCCAACCCCAGACGCTCTTTTATTAGTGCAGTATTAGTACAGAAGGACCCTCCGCAGGCTGCAAGCGCGTGCCTACAGGGAGTGGAGAGGCAGGTTCCTGCAGGGCGCTGGGTGCAAAGCACCTCAAGTCTCTCGCTCCAAACCACCCTGCGGATGAGCCTTCCTTACTTTAGGCCACAAAGGGAACTCAAGAGACTTCCTTCCCAAGGCAAATGTTAGCCTTTACGAATATCTTTCTTTGCTTCCTCAGAGACCCATCTTTTTAGATCACTGTCTGGCTGTGGTGTGCTTTTACTGTTTGTTTTTTAAATCAGGGTCGATTTTATTTTGTCTCTGAATGCAGCGCATGAAACACCAGAGCACTGAACTGCAGAGGTTTTCCATACAATGTAAATATTTGCTTCCAAGTTACAGGTTTGTTGGTCAGGTTTTAGTCTGAAGAAAATACTTGCAATCGAGATAGCAACTCCAAACATAAATAAGATTTAGAATGCAATAGACAGACTCTAACATTATGATCACATATCTCTACATAAAGAGATGCAGCCTTCCTGTTGTATAATCTATTATTGGTCCTGTTATGTGACCTAATTAAAACCCTACCTCAAGGATGTCCTTGTCATGCATACCAAAATATTAGGGTAATTTAGGATTTCCCCAAGGATGGACCTGTGAAGCTACAGGCAGCAATCAAATGCAAGCTTTTGCACAGTAAGAGGACTTTGAAGGAAGTTCTGAGAAGTGGATTTTCACAGTGCAATGTAGGAATTACTCTTTGCCATCCTGGAGATAAATTCCCATCAGATGATCCCACAAAGAAATTTTTAAAATTGGTTTATATAGCTAAGTTTATCACAAAACTTGTAATTACTGGAATCACATAGTCAAATACCCGGGAACCTGGCTGCACCATTTCCAGAATGAGATATGAGCTGGTTTCTGCTAATGGTATCTTTCTACCACTAAACTCCTGACAGTGAACAGGATCAAAGAAGATTTTTTTGTTTTTAATGCAAAATAGTAGAGCCAGTCATAGAATCGCAGAGAACCACAGACTGGTTTGGGCTGGAAAAGACCTCAGAGATCAACTAAATCCAAATCACCTGCCATGGGCAGACACACCCTCAACTAGCCCAGGATCCAGTCTGGCCTTGAGCACTTCCAGGGAGGGGGCAGCCACAGCTTCTCTGGGCAGCCTGTGCCAGGGCCTCACCATCCTCACAGGGAAGAATTTCTTCCTAATGTCTAATCTTAATCTACCTTCTTTTATTTTAAACCCATCACTCCTTGTCCTATCACCACACTCCCTGACAAAGACTCCCTCTCCTCCTTTCCTGTAGGCCCCTTTAGGTACTGAAAGGCTGCAATAAGGTCTCCCCAAGTCCTTAGAAGGCAGGAGATGAGGTCATACATGTTCCCATGAGTGTGTAGGATATCAGTTATACAAAACAGAAGGGACAAGAGCAAGTGCTGGGCTCCTAAGTGTGGGTCAGGAGTGTGAGGAGGAGTCAGGGATGGAGGGAGGCAGCTAAGGGGGAGAGAAGGAGGCAAAGAGCCAGAGTAGGGTAGGGGCTGAAGCAGGAGAAGGGGAAGACATGACGGTGGTATCCTTAATTTATGCTATATAAATGCCATACAAAGTCCCCTAATGCCCATCGTCTCACTCGGAAGCACCCATTGGAGCACTCTGCTTTCCACAGGTAACCCCCTGAGAAAGCAAGGGGAGCACCATGTGAATGCAAACTCCAATATGCAATTACTGGTTTAAAATTTGTCAAACATTTTGCTGCTTCCATTGACTGATTTGTCTTGGGCTCATAAAAAGTTTGATTGGTTAGCCAGTTATGGCTGCTACCTCAGAAGCCAAATAAATAATAAATAAAGGGTAGCA
Organism: Zapornia atra; assembly: GCA_013400835.1. Lineage (NCBI taxonomy): Eukaryota > Metazoa > Chordata > Aves > Gruiformes > Rallidae > Zapornia > Zapornia atra. The sequence continues at coordinate 74,678 of VZTU01025483.1, read as the reverse complement.
GGAGCCATGTGGATGTGTGGCTCTCTGCCAATCACCTGTACATATGCAGCGGCTTGGGTAGCTGTTATCACTCAAACAGCGATAGGTACAGTGGCCTGTAAGTGGGCCATTAACTCTTTAGTGGGAATATCAAGTTGTGAAAGGATGCATTCTTCAAGCAATAGCTGTACTGAGCAGCTGAAGAGCCTCCTGCTTGCAGAATGTTTTTCTTGAATCACCTTCAATACCAAAAGAGTTCAGAAAACTGAAGTTTGCTTGTGGATCAGAACCAAAAGTAGTTATTGCAAACTCTCTAGCTGTAAGTAATTTGATTTGTTTTAAACTGTACTCATTTCTCTCCCTTCATAAAATCCAGAGAGCTGGATAAAACAAGTTTGTTGTGGGTAACAAGTGGATGATAGCACGATGTCCTCAGTGCTGAAAACAGAAAAGGTCAGCTTGCATCGAGGAGTTCTAGGGGAAAGAATTTCAGATTTCCCAGAGCTCGGTTGCTGTTTCTTTTTGCCAAAAGGAGTTTAAAATCAGTTTCACAGTCCCCCAGAATTCTTTCAGGAAAGATTAATGTAAAAATGAGGGTGGCAAAAGCAGCTGTACCCTCTCTTTGGGAGAAAATCTAATAATTTGGCCTCTAATTCTGGAAAAGATGCCAAGGGAACTCTGAAGCCATCAGCAGCTGCTTCCTCAAAAAGTGACTGAGTCAATAATTTCTCTCAACCTTTTTGTAGCTTTCAGCTTGTAACATTTCTGTAGTGCAAAGCAGTGGTCAGGAACCATTATCTGTGCAAATCACGACATCAGAATTCTTCTCTAGGCTGCTGCCAGCAAACCCCTGAGATTGCAGCCTGCTGGGTTTCAGTTTGGGTTTTGTTCTTATTATTTTGATGTGGCATTGCTAATGAGTTGTGAAATTTCTTGTGCTGAGCATTCAGCGCCTTTAGCACATTCCTGCCTTTGGCAGTTGTGGGAGAGGGTTACCGCAGGACTGCGTTTTGCCATCTGGATGGTTTTCTTTTCAGGGGCCCTGCAGGGACAGGGAGATTGTAAATCTTTGCTTGGCATTTTCAAAGGGTTAACAAAGGAATTAAAAGCTCCATTAGCATTGGAGAAGGATGACAGTCATCCACTCTGCTTACATACATTGGACTTTGAGACAATTTTGGCACTGAGGAGTTGAGATTACCTAGAGGAGGCTGAGGACAAATAAAATTTAGGAGGCTTTACAGGCAAAGACAGCTACTGTAATGAGCACATGGACAATATTGCAGGATTGGAGCACAGTACATGATTCTTGATAAAATGATATGGACACAGAGGCGGAGATGATGTGTTTGGAGGAAAGAACCAGTTTATAATGGTTTACAGCAGAACTACAATTTTTTTAATAATGCATTGTGCAGCTCTGTTCATTTTTGCAGTTTGAATCTCATTATATAGTTTTTGATGTGATATTCATTGAAATCCCAATCTTGTTTTGGATACTTAGAATTCCAAGAGCCAGAGAAATTTAAACCATTACTGTGCACACAAACAACATTAAAAGAACATTATTAAGCTTCTGGAGATGAATTATGTTCTTTAATGTATTTCTGGGCATGTGTGCAATTTACTTAGTGTTTTGTTTTTCAAAACTATTTTCATCTTGTGAATTCATATTGATATTTGTATAGGTCAGCAGCAGATTGGGAATCATGAAAATGGCTGAATATATCATTTAAGCTAATGGAGAAGTTGCCACTGTCAGCAGCAGTTTTGGTGTGAGCCCACAATAGCTTCGCCTATGCTTTTCATAGGCATTTATTGGACAACAAAGGAAGAGTGGAAGTCAGGACTCTGAATTTCTGATCCTGTCATAACAAGGGGGATGTGTTCCAGGGACCAGAGACTCTCCTCATTCTCTCTAAGTTTGCTACTTTCCCAACCCGCAATTTCTAACTTGTCATGGTTGATCTTTCCCAGATCTGAGTCCTCTTTCCTACAGCTGAGTCCTGAACCACATCCTCAGTAGTCCACACAGGTGGGAGTCATCTCACCTAACTTCAGATTCTGCAACACAAATGCCTATGTCCAACCTGGTCTTCTAAGCACTTTCTGTAATCAAGTGTAGGAGGGTACGTTCGACCTATTTTAGATGCCTATCTTTGGTTCATAAGAATTGTGCTTTCCTAGTGTCTTATTTCTTGACAGCAACTATAAAGGACATATATGATGGCTTAAATGAAATAACTACCAGATACCTCAATTCCAGAACCAATTTTCTACTTTTTTCTCACTTTTCCTACCGCATCCCCTCCAAGCAGCAGTCCTTCACTGGTCCCCTTGCTCCAATATCTGATCTTTCCATGGGAGGAGCAGGACAGTCACAGGCTAGGAAATAGACAGAATTGTCGGGTTGGTAGCAGATCTTCTTTCTCTCTCTGTCTTCCTTCCTCTGTCATTCTTGCCCTGATGTGGTTGCCTTTTTAAAATACATCTTGCCCAGGCATTGTCAGGCGATGACATTACCTATGAGCATCACCAAAAAAAAAAGATCCTCATTCTGAGGCCTGTCAGCCATTCCCCAGAGTATCTATTGCAAGTTGTTACAGTCATGGCACCTTCCTCACCTTCCTCACCTTGGGTGTGGGGTGAAAGGAGATCACTCATGCTCTGCCTGTGGCACAAGGGTAGATGGACAGAAAAACAAGTGTAGGAGATAGATAGGTGCCTATTCATCGAGGGTAGGGTTTCAGCTACTGGATCCTAAGGAAGTGTCCAATACTGAACAACCCATCTTAGCAATGTCTACAATGCTAAATAAAATAGGACCAGGGACTGATTGCTAGCTCCCAAGTCCAAGTAGCATGGCCTGGTTTGCATCTACCATGTTTAAGACCTGATCTCACTAGAGCAGATAGTTTGGGTCTTCAACCTAACATGAGGCCCCAGGTCTCCTTTGAGATTCCTGTGGTCCTAAACCAAAATTATTATTTTGTGTGTGGTTTTTTTATTTTTCAGCTGAAATATTTTGAAAGAATTGGGCTCTGTTGCAGCTCATCAGTGTATTATTTTTATAGCATGAAATGGAGGGTATATATTGCACACTGTAGGGCACGACAAAAGGATATATAGGAATGTTTAAAAACACAAAGCCTGAATAGATGTCAGAAGATTTTTGTAGGTGAACAAGACCAAACAGTATAATCATCTGCTGAATACTATCTTTTTGGATCTGATCTTGGAGTGAACAATCTATTAGATTTTATATCCTTGTTCGGGTGGTGAGTTTGAAGGAGTGGGGTACAGTACTCAGCCTTTCTCTCTTCTTTTATTTAGAAGCATAGACATACCCACAGAAACCTCAATTTATTTCCAAATGTACTAGCTCAAGCATAGAAGACTGCATAATTATTTAATTGTGGAATTGGGACTTTACTACTTTGTCCCACTTATAGAATCAATGCTAGCTTTCCATTATGTGGAGTAGCAACGCCAAATAATTCTCTATTAGTCATGTATGGGGAGATATATTTTTATATATTTATCTCTATATTAATGTTTAGATACAGATTTTCTATCTAGGCACAAACCAGATACAGAAAACCAACACCATCCGTCCTCTGCCAAATGCAAAAACCAAAAGCCTAGGAACTGTAGATCTTCTTAAAAGCCAGAATTTTAGGAAGAATTTTTAAATTAAGAATTTTAAACTGCAGAACAACATTTTTATGTAGCTTCAATTAAAAAAAAAAAAGCTGAACAGCTTCAAGTCAAATCCCTTCCAAACTCTTCAGACTGACCACCAACTTGAAATGCTTGAGGGTTAGTTTCTGAACTTTGTCTAGATTTCATGTGAGTAGAAATAACATAAATAACATATTATAATAAAAAAATCTCATGAGCAGCAAGAATTGCTTCCCAAACCCTGTGTGCTTTTAGTGGCCACCAAAATCCTCTCATTGAGCTGAAAGTTTTCACACATACACACATGCACGCACACACACACACAGAGGTATGGCTTCTGCACTGATTCCAGAGAAAGTTTCACTTTCTGAGTTGCAACATTATAATGCAAAAATGCACCTAGTAATTATTTTGATCAAATAAGCCATGGAATGTATTCTTATGTTTAGATGCTGAGGCATTAATCTGGGGTGTGGATTTAAGGGTGATTAAAGTCTTTGCAACATTATTTTGCAGGGACATTTTATTGATCTTAGCAACATGTTGTAAAAAGCCTTTCAGTGTCATTTGAGTGCTGGTGTCATTGAAATACTATCACAGGGAGGCAAGGTTTATTTAATAGGTATGTAATGTATCTCATATAAATTCAGCATATATATATATATATACGATTAAGAATTTGTCCAGTAAGTAGCTTCAGCTCTCTAAGCAGACCGCTCAGACAAAAACCACTTTGGTTATTCTTCTGAAGAAAGACATGGGTGATGCTGGTATGTTGAAACCAAACTGTGTCCCAGTTCCATAAATTGAGCCCAGTAGCCCCTAATTGTCTCAGTTTGGTCAGATCAAATACTGGAACAACTGTGCTTGCAACACACATGTCTGTCTCTACCAGTTGGAAGTGCTTTTAAATACAAACACTTGTTATTCAGAAAGAATAACTGAGGAAAATTTTCCTGGTAAATTCCCTCAATAGTTTCCCTAAGCTTCAAGCAAAATTGTGAAAAAAAGTCTACTTTTATGCTCCCAAGGATTATTTTTCAGTCAGATTTTTTTTTACATCTGTTTCAGAGCTTTTGAAATTTATGTTTTAAAATTTAGCACGTTGCATTAATAAATCACAACTCTGTGGAAACAAATTATGAGGCACAGTTACACGTCAAAAAGATAAATCAGAACTTAATGGCCAGAATAGAAGATATTTTCTAATCAGACAGCTAGAGAACTAATTAATGTTATCATTTGTAAACGAACCAAAGAAATACAGCCATGTTCTTAGTTAGAATGCATAAATCTGATGGCAAAGTTAACACTTATCATTTGGATCATTTTGTCTAATGTTTATAAATCAGTCTGTTAAATAAGATTTGAGCAAGATCTATAAATTAACTCACTAATTTAAGACCGTGTGTTTTTTGCTGATAAATAAGGACTTGCAAGCATTGAAGGTAACCAAACAGACAACAAATTCACATTCCTAGATTAGATGATGGTTAACCATTATAAATGAAAGCTGTAAATAATGTTTATCTCCTCAGATGTTCATGTTTCAGAAAGCCCATTTTAAAGAAAAAGAGAAAAGCTGTGAATTTAAATTCAGTCTCCTCTTTAGCATACAAATAGGCTACGTAGTAAAGACCAAGAAGAGCATGAGTAGATTCTCCTATTGAACTGACACAAAGCTAGTGTTTATTCTGCTTTGTTTCTAAACCTTATAGCAAGTGATAAACGGATGTATGACTTGGTATAATACTGTGATTTGTACTATTAAGCACATCTGCAAATCCAAGAATGACCGTTTCCCCCCACTGCTCACCCCACCCCCCTGCCCCAAAATGAACATGACCTGGCAAGGCAGAAGAGTATCAGACTTCCTTCTGTGGCTTTTCATCCTCCCCCTCCCCTGCTCCGACTGCCTGTGCAAACAATGAGAAGCTGAATACATCTCATGCCAGAAGGCAGCAGGTTACTAAAATACCCATGACATATTTATGCAAGAAACATGCTGTACAGCATATGGGCCTTGGGAGCCTTTCCCACCTTCTGTCTCTGTGTGTTGTTTTTTTTTTTTAACTGTGAGAAGGCCTGATGAAGAGATTTATTTCATCAGGGAAAGGAATTTTGAGGAAGGATAAGAGAACAAAGAGACTAGACACAAGCCTGGACTTCAAAGCACTTTACTAGTTCTAGTGAAATAATTCTTACAAACTTTAAGTCGGACGTGCAAGTCATTCTGGGTTAACAGGTGGAGAAACCTGAGCTGCAAGTAGGCTAGAGCCAAAATGTTCAGCGGGGTACACCGATTTTGAGTGCTTGACTGAACAAATATACATAGGGCTTCAAGCTGAACATGAGAACATAGCAGCAACATAAATCAGTGGTTTCCTTTGGAAATGTGTTAGAGGACTGAGGATGGCTGGAAAGGCAGCAGTGACTACGGCTCAGTCCCTTCTGGCTCCTGGCTTACCACTGAAACCTTACTGCTTAGACAGACCTTGTCCCAGAAACCTCCCCTCACCTGAGAGCTTTAAGCTCAGAGACTGTAAAGAATCACAAACAAGTTTTTACATATTACATAGTCACTAGGTGAGGAAGAGGTTTTCTGCAAGTTATTTAACGTATATAAATTCAGAAGCAGTTACATTCAACCCACCTGGGTACCAGGGAAGGGGTTACTGGTTGTGTCACACAGAGGACTTAAATCCTGTAGATGAAGATCTGAGCAGGCTTAAAAAGAAATGCAACTTTGGTGTGTATAGCAGCAAAATGAGTGTCTTGATTTCTGCTAAACTTTTGCTTCTTCTGCTCCTTTGCTGTATTCTAAACACCACACAGGCTCTCCATCTCCTAAAACAGGATTTGCTGTCTTTAATAGGATAGACCATGGAATGCCAACCCTGATTATTAGCCAGGTATCCTAGATGCTAGTTCTACAATATCACGCTCTTGTAGCAGTCAGCTCATTTGGGGCTTGCATGAGCACAGTTAGCATAAGATAAATTGCCCTAATCACAGCAAGTAGTTTCAGCAAGTAATTTTGAACGCCAACTTCAACAGTTTGTCAGACACATGGAAATGGAATCTCGGAAAACAAAAGACTATAGTTATACAGAGAACTATCCACTAGAAGCAGAAAACAGTTAAGTATTTTTATTTTATTTTCAAGTCTGATATTTATTTTTATTTTATTATATAGATATTATAATAACAAATTTAGTATACTGTCTTGATTATGATTATGATTATTATTATTATTACGTATCATTGTATAAAAGTTTTAGTTAGAATGTGGTGAACAAACAAGATTAGCCATAGCCAATCTTTCCCTAGGAGCTGATTGTGTTACCATCAGTTTCTGTAGTTCATCTAAGAAACTGGATGGTAACCTTAATTTGAAGGTTTCTGGGCAGCCATGCATGAGGAAATAGATTGGAAAAGATATCATTTACATTTATGTAATCAGCACACATGGATAAGCGTCCCTATGTAGGCAGCAGGAGATGTACCGTCTACAAATGCGCTAGCCTCATCTCACTGGGAATGCCATGCATTCTTAATTTGGCAAGCTGATGGCAGCTTTATGATCCCTGCTTCACTCAGTGAGGGGGGCGACCACAGTGACTGTTGAGTGTCGTTTATAGGTGCTGTTAAATCAGTAGCAATGTGTCAGCATCTGAGCCTTTATGAAGCTTCTCTAATTCTGGCAAGCCAAGTGAAAGGACAGCTTTTGGAGGAACATGGCATCTGTCTCTGGCTCCTGTGTGGAAGGGTCAGGAGTGAAAAGGGAAGTAAAGAAAAGTAACGACCCCAAAGCTGACACAGCAGAGCTCAACATTTTGAGCAAAAAAAAAATATATATATATATGTTTTTTAAAAAGAGGATTGAGGAGAGAAGAGGACAGTGAACCTTGCTTCCAGCAGTGTGCCAAACAGTTGCCAGATTTGCATTTGGGTGATTGCTGACTGACAAAGAAAGGTTGTTCAATGCACTTTGGACTTCTAGCTCAGCCCTTCTCCAGCAGAGACTGGTAAAACACTCCGGTACGTGCTAGGAAAAAGTAGGAATTAATGCCACAGTAGCAGCACAGTCAATTAATGTACTCGAGTCCTTGAAGTCAAAACATGAGTCACAAGCACCATATGCAACTTGCTGAAACAGTAATTGTGTCACTTGGAATGCAAGTTAGGTGATACTGCTTTCAAGGCTGAACCTTCAGTTGTCCACACGGGGTTACAATGCAGGGGCTGTAGTGAACTACTAGTGTGTTTCATTACAGATGTAAAGTGATGTTTCCCTTTAGTCTTTGGCTTCTGCGACTGAGAAGATGATGTGGCCAATCTCATAAGGAGTAAATATTCATCGCCAGCTTGAAGGTCATGCCATTGATTTCCATCAGAACAATATGACATGAATAGGGAAATCTGCTTAAAACTGATGTCACATTTGTGCCGAGTATTGTCTCCAGAGCCAGGGATTCAAACCACCATGGGTGTGGCTGAGAGCCCTTTTAACTGGCTCCTCGGCTCTCAAGGCTAGGCATGGTGCTGGGCTACACTGTGTCACATCCCATTAAGACACTTCACATATGACATGATGCAACCTGACATGACATGTTTGGAGGGTTGAAAGAACGTTATCTCTGTGTCCACAGGCACTGAACACCAAGCTACTAAGCCTGAGCACGCAGGCAGCAATTCAGGGAATCACTGAATAGGGCTTTTCTTCTCTTTAGGGGAGATTACATTAAGGCATAGTCATGAATCATTTTTCCCTTACTTTACATAAGTCCTACCAGGAGTCTTAAAATTCAGATTTTATGCCTTTAGATACATTTTTGCACCTCATAAAAATTAGCAATCATGCAGAGAGCTGCAGCAAACCCTAGGACTCCAACACCAGTACCATGTCTGAGTTTGGAAAAACACTCCTTTCAGTATTAGATTTATGAAATCTGGAGTTAGTGAATTGAGGTTGTTTTTTTTTTTACTTACATTAGAAAGTGGTTTATGCTTATCTAACATAGACCTAAGCATAGGTGTAGACCTATTGGTGTGATGAGTGAGGAGGATGGAAGGGATTGAGTGGTGAACTACTAAAATTTGGAAATGTAGATTCTGTTTCTATCTTTGCCTGCGACTGTGTATGTGATGCTTACTTATCAATTGATTTTTCTGTCTGGGACAAAGATGGTGAAGCAGTATCATATAACAAGATCAGTAGATGTCTCCTAATTTAAAGTATAAGGATACCTCAGTCATATTTTCTCTGCATTGATTTAATTATCCCTGTAAGTAAGCTTCAAAATAAAAGATAATTTTATTTTGAAATAATCCAAATTTTTTCCTGTTCAGAAAATGACAAATCAATATACTTTGACAGCTTTGACATTTTTACCAAATGGAAATTAGATTAAATCAACCCTGTTAACTCATGTATTCTGATTTAAAAACCAAACCAAAACACAACAAACAACAAACAAACACACAAAACCCAAAAGCAAAATCCCTGGTTAAGTTTACCAGTTAAATCCTTTGTAACAAACTATTTGTCTCCAGTGAAGGCAGTTGAACATGTATCCCACTTGAAATTTACTTGTTTCAAAACATTTGCACTGAAAACCCATGCAGAGACTAGAATAGGAATATCTGCATCAACCTTCCACCCCATCCTTCCAAACTTCTTCCCTGGTAGACAGGCACATAAAGAGCAGTTGCTGGCATTGCAAAAACTATGTCTCATCCTGTTTGGGGCAGCTCTAGCTCTGTGGCTCCAGATCAGAGAGATGAGCATATTCTACGTGGGACACAGATATCAAGTGAAGGAGGCCTCTCTCAGGTGAGGTCTGCTGGGTGCTGCACTGACCCAGGTATCTCCACCCTGAGCTCCTTCAACAGGCTCTGAGGCACAGCAGCCCCAGAGGAAGACACTGTCGGGGAGAGATGAGGGACTGGCATGAGGCTCAGCTGCCCCCATATTCAGTGTGTGGCTGTCCTCTGCACACAACAACATTGGAACGCTTTTGGTGGAGTTGCCCTCTCACTTCTGTTCACTCCGCTTTGCCTGAGCCATCTGCCTATTCACTGGCTGCAGTGCCCTACTTCCTCTCATAGTCTCCATTTACAATAAGCCTCAAGCCTTCCATATCGCCTGCAAGCAGCCCCTCTAGCTACCTGGGGTGAGAAATGAGCCGGAGGCATCACAGTGGTAGGCGCCATGATGAAAACCGACCACTTCTTTATCCCGGGACAACAGACAGGTGTGTGCAGTGCTGTGAAGCCACGAGGCATGACCAGCGTCACTCCCGGCCTCTTGCTGCCTGCCAAGCTGTCTCGCTTAGGTGTGAATTCAGAGGTTTTGAGGCCCAGGCAGATTTTCTGATTCTTCTCTCTGTGTGGTATCCTCATCTCTTACAGAGGTGCAATTGCTGAAAGCATCCCCGACATGGAGTGAGATGCTTCGGTACAGAGCATTCAGACAATCGCAACATATTTGGTTCAGATGCTTGACTCTTTGATCAGCTGCAGCCACGACTCCTGTGAGAATCTCCCTGAATGAGCAAGTGAGCAAATGTGCCTCAGAGGCTGCTGTGTTTAGGAGTAGGCTGCAATTCCGGCTGAAACAGACCAATTTTACTGTCACCTTTTATTAAAGGCAGAAATCAAAACTTCTGCAGGAAACCCAGCTACCCTATACCATGCTCAAAGTGCTTATATATAAATATTTATATATTTTAATATATTTTTAATATTTTTTTATATGCATGCATCTTCTACATGTAGAAATACAGAGATATACCTATAGATCACCTTATCATAAGATGCAGACAAGAAATGTGTTTCAGCTAGTTAATTCTATTTATGATTTAAAGACAGTTTTACATTTATGACCTCATTAATTCAACAGGTTAACTGCATGAGAAAAATGTTTTTAATTCCATCTAATCATGAATATCTCTGGTTACTCACCTACTGTCAGGAAAGGAATTGCATTATTTTCTTTTAAAGATGAGGGATTCAATGTCCTCTGACAAAACATGGCTAGTATCGTCACTCTGAAATCATCATTACCATATATTTTTCCAGTCTGCATTGCCATAACTGACAGCTTCGGAGACAGCCTATGTAAAGAGCAGCCATAAATAATAGCCTCCGTAAGGGTATATATACCCTGCTATCACTTGTCCCTTGTTAGCAGTGTATTCACTCTTTTATGAAACAGTAGAATAAAGTACTTTTACCTGTTGACTGAAGGCTTAATATTTTTTAGAAGTGCTCAGATCTCACCGTATCCATGAAAGCCAGCTTCACGTGCTCCACACTTCCCTAACACCTATACTGTGTTTTCCGAGCACTTAAAAGGATAGAGGGAAGCAACAGAGACAAGCTCCCATGTACCGAGCTTCCCATCATCTGGCTGGATGAAAAGGCACACTGATAGATGGCAAAATATAGTTCTCATAAATTTTTTAACAAGGGAGGAAGGAGATGCAATAGCTTTTAGACTACACTTTAGCCTAACTTAGAAGCAAAATGAATAGCGCATTACTAAGGCAGTACAAGGAAAGAAAATGCAAATCCCCAAAATCCCTGGATAATTAGTAACTCTCCCAGCTCTGCACTCTTTCTAAATGTTGGATTAAATATGTACATGGAATTCTGATTAACTGTTAGATTGCTGCCAACATTTTTGTCCGTTTGTACTGGCTTTGGACAGATTTTTGTATGGCAGAAATGTTTCACATATCAAATATCAGTCTCTGCTACTGTAATTTTCTGCAATTATCATAAGTACAGTGACTCCAAACTGGTTTTGCTACCTGAAAAAAATACTACCTCAAACTGTGTCTAATGTTATTTTGATAACAGGAAAACATGAAACTTAGAAATATAAGTAGTCAACTTTCTACTGTAAAGGAAGTACAGCAGCTATGAGTATAGGAAAATCATCATTAAGTGTCAGCAGACACCCAATTTGCCAAGGGAGTTGTTCCACACATGCCACAGTTGTTTTGTTTGGGGGATTTTTAATATGCTATTGATTTTCTAAACTGTTGAGTATGGTTTATAATGGCAATAACCTGCATGAAGCCAGCCATTACACCTAGTTTATAGAACATTAGCTTTTGCCTCTAGTAGTTAACAGAGAAACTAGATGGAAAGGGGAGAGGTTTTGTTTCTTAGGTTTTGTTTCTTTCTTTCTTTGGTTATTACTAATGAGGGACATTAAGGTAAACATTACTTACATACTTTCAGGCACTTTTGGAGTGAGGGGAAGATATGAATGAGCAATCACCTTGTTCCTTTTTTTTTAAGGCATTTTAAGTCCAGCAGTTTTGCAACTGGGAATCATAAAGGCAGTATTTCATCAACTTATTTAAGAATGTGTTTAGTCCCTACTGGAACTACATGCACTGAAAATTAAACATGCATTTTAGGGCTTTGGCTGAATTAGGATGTTTAAAAGAGCTTTGGTTTCTAAATGAGAAGTGGCAAGGGATTGTTTGTATGTATCCTAACTCAAAAAATTGGAACCTGGTCTTCATGTTTTCCCCTAAAGCAAGTAGAATACTGGCCAATTTATCATGTGCATGGAATGTGAATAATTTGGGGTTGCATTAAATTCTGACATTACTATGAACCCTTGAGAAAGATATTATTGCCCTGTTAAGGAATATATGAATGTTTAAAATAAAGAAGTACACAAGTTATTACAAAAGCATATTTCAAGCATACCTCACTGCAGACTGTTGCTGTCAGTTCCTCCTGCACAGATATCTGCCTTGAAGCACTATTCACTGGCCCCACCTCTCTTCTTCTTGTTTTGTTGGTGGTGGGTTTTTTACCTTCTTTTTAATAAGCATGTTGCTTTTCAACACATTTAGCCTACAAGTTTAGTGAAACGGTCATGTTAGCTATTGATGGTTGTACCTAATGCATTATTATTAATCTTTTTACAGAGAGTGAAAGTCAATATATTTTAATCCTGTAACCACAAAACTATTTATGCCGTGGTGTAATCTCTTGTACTGCACACTAATCCATTTCCACAGAGGTTTGAAGTGTTTCAGAATAATTTTTGTTTACCTCCCCATTAGTTGTTTCATTTTAATATATATATGTGCTAGTGTTAATAATAGTTTTAACAAAGCACATCCAGTCACTATAGAAAACATAGCAAAATTACCTATTCCTATTTTGTTTACAATATGTTCAGGTTGCCAGGTACGTACAGGTACAGGCTGTGAAAACCTCTGATATGCTCTGATCTAGAGTTACGAATTACTGCGACAGTAATAAAAATAATTTGCAAAAATTTGAATTTTGTATTTCAGTCTGAGGTGCTTAGTTCAGATCTCTAAGCTCATTTGCTTTTAATCAGTTTCTGTAAAAAACTGTATGTTTAAGGGGGGCATTATTCATAGAGAAGGCTGTTCTTTTTCTTCAAAGCCTGGAAACTGAAATAGCAGCCATGAAATTATCAGCATTTACAAAACTGAAATATATTGTGTGCTGTTTGAGGGAAGTAGTTTTTGGGTTTGTTTTTTTGGGGGGTCGGGGGGTTGTTTTTACCTGAATGCATGACTTATACCACCCTTGCACGATAGAGCTATGTCAGCAAAGGGGATGTAAGCTTTTAGGTTCTGTCTATCAAGTCTGATATTTTGACCATTTTAAATTGTAATCTTCTACTTTTGGCACTTTTTTTAGTAGCTTTTCAGTGATAATTCAGTGGATTTAGAAGGGAGCTCTAGCATTCAGACAGCTTCAAGGTAGGTGAAATCTAAGCTCTAAATAACTTCATACTGATTCTAGAACAGTTTATTATAATGTCTCTAAAGCTATGTTTGGATGAACTTAGTGGAGCTATTAATTACTTTCTGTACTTATTGCTATTAATACTATTTCAATAATCTTTGGAATTAAAAATGTAAATAAGATATTAAGCTGCCTAAGTATTTAAAAGGTTTAAAGGAAAAAAGACTTACATCACTGTTTCATGTTTCAATGACCTCCAAAAGACAGATAACAGTGAAGACCAGCATATATTCACTAAAAAAAGAAAACAAATTAACCCTCCCCAAAAAAAACCAAAACCAAACATTAACTGGCTATTATCAAGTATTAACATGTCACACAACTCTCAGTTTTCCAAATCTTACATTTCTGGAAGCTGTAAAAATATCTTGCACTTCTGCATATTTTGATTAGAACAGAAATATATCTACATAAAAGCACAGTAAATCATTGGTGGATGGATGTCTTGATTTCTTTTGACTGCAGAGTAAAAGCACAATGAGAAAGACAGGAGAGAGATCATGACAGAAGCTATGTATTTGGAAAGAGTAGAACGCACCAAGTAAAAGTCATATTGAAACATCAAAATCTGTAAAAGCAAGCTCTGCTTAGGTCAACATCATATTAGATTTTGTTGCCAGCACAGCATACTTTCCATATTGAAAATATTTGTTATAGTTTTCTTTATAAAAGGAAAAACTATCACCTTCCATGTAAACTTTCCTAAAATTAACCAAAAAACCAATAGTAACACTCCAGTTCAAAATTCATCTCTGGTGCAGCAATGAGCAAGTGCACATTCTGCACCTATTTACTTTAGCAGAACTTAATTCATATCATGACTTAGATGGGTTTTGCCTTGTGCTGAGGTCTATTTGTGGGAAGCTGTTTTTTTGAACCAGATTCTTAACGTTCGTTGTCAAAAATATTTCAGTGGTTTTTACACCTTTATTTTTTCCATTTGCCTTCGTTGTGCAGTAGAACGCATAGGAAACTTATAACCTGACTGCACGCTGCAGCATGGCACAGCACGGCACAGCACAGCACAGCACTGTTGCCCCTGCAGGCACTGCCTCCCCTTTGAACTGCCCTGTGGGCTGGATGGTAACAGTATTATGCCCTTAAGAAATGGTCACCTGTAGGAAAAGAGTGGAGACTGAATTGTGACTGTGCTATCCTTGGATACCTGCCACACAGAAGAAGAAAAGTTTGCAAGTCAAAGTCTTGGCTCTGGGTCCTTTCCTGGCATCACAGCTGAGCTCCCAACAGGCTGCAGCCAGTGCCAGAACTAAGCCTCTGACCATGCTCTCCCCTTTCTACCACCCACCAAATATTCAAACAGGTCCTGTCCATGCTGTCATTCTCACATGCAGTAGAAAACACAGGGAAGCAAAGGACTCCCCTCTTCCCCTTTAAAGCCATCTGCAATGTGGCAAGATTTCACTTTGCTCCCAAGGCTACGATGGCTAACAACTAAGGTGGCCTGTGATACTCTGAACTAAATGGCAGTGAGTGGTGAAGTTCACAGAGTAGTCAGCAGAGCAACTCTGCAAATCATCCTGTTCATTACTAAATGGTAGTTGAGTAACTCCTCTTGCATTTCACTTTACGGCCTCATACATCAGCTAAGCACTGCACCCACCCACTCTTGGTGACATATTCCCAAGTAAGAGATGTCAGTGTTGTCAGTGCAAAGGTGTCCTCTTTCTCTGATGTCTGAGGGACACAGGGCTAGCAGCTGACCCACAGCAATATACACAGTAATAAAGTCAAGCTTCTTCTAATTAAATGGGAATTTGAAATGTGTCTGATGTTCTCTTAACCAGTCACCTATATAAGGCATTGAAGGATGCATATTTCAGATGCTCAGTCCAAAACTCATGTATATGTTTTACATCCCTGGCTCAGAAGCCTTAGTTTTCTTACCTTGATTTGGGATACTTCAGCTTTGTGTCCTGAATGGCCTCAGTTTGATCCCTGATTCATTATATGGGAGGGCGCAAGCCGCATTAAAGGACACTTCTCTACTCTTCAAGCTGGTGTGAGCTTAGAGAAATTATGCTGGTCAGAAGAAATATGTGTGGTATATTTCTTTCCACCCACTCGTCTATCAGTGTGTGCGCCTGTGTGGGCCTGTCTGACAGGCTGCCCTCAGCGCCTGAGCTACATGGCCTGGGATGTCCACTTGCACCTGCTGCATGCCACCAGGTCTGTGGCAGGAGAACACTAATGAGCCATACCAGGTATCTTTTGTACGACAGCACATTCACTACAGCAGCATCTTCAACAGAAGCAAATAATTCTGTGCCTATAGCTCCGTGTCTCAGAAAATCAGCTGAAGTCATAACAGCATCAGTGTTTTCATTACCCGTCTTAAATGGAAAGCATGAGCTAGGGAAGGTCTCCAGCGCTGTGTTCACTCTGAAATCAAGGGTGTCCCTTCTCCTGATGCATACCTGAAGGCTTCATTTGTGAGGAGAGGGGAGGAGGGGAGGGGAAGGGAGGGGATAGAGAGGGTAGAGGGAGGGGGAGAGGAGAGGGAGAGGAGAGGAGCCTCTTTGAATGGCTGCGCTGCAGAAAACACTCCATCCTGAAACCAAAAGGAAGAATTACACAATCTAGACAGATTAAAGAGGTTTAAAAGTGGAAGAACAGTTGGAAGCAAATTTCAGGATAGCCCAGTAACAGCTACAGGAATGCCTGGCTGAAGGATCATGTTTTGAGAATCCAACTAAACCTGTAATGGTGAACATACAGTGTGAAACTGGCACACGGTGCTACTATAAGGTACATGCCACCTGCTCCTTGGCTACGGTGTGGGAACTTGTATGTTCTCAGCATGCCACCACCACTTTGCAAATGCACCATGTATGCTTGAAAAAGCTTTGTTGTTGTATGGAGATGGGGACCAGGAGGTTATAAGGCAGCTAAAAACTTTCTTCAGCTGAAATCGCTTGACATAAACCTCATGTGGGGTGCAGAGTAGATGGTCTTTCCAACTGTTAAGTATAGGAAGAGTCATGTTGAGATAGCACTGTGCAAAGGTTTCTAACTCTGCAGGTGTTCTTTGTCAGGTATCCAGCTTTCTTCATTTCACAAGCACCGGAATCTATCTACAGAAGCTGTTAGAGTCGTATGGACAAATGCCTCATTCATTTTAACAGAAAATTCTAGTAAACCACTTATTTTGAAAACTCCTTGCTTCTGTTTTTAAATAGGAAGATGGTAGTCTAACTTTGGATTCTTAAATGGAATTGAAAATATGAAAATATTTCAGAGCTTACTAAGTAAGCTTTTCAATTTGAAAATAAAATTTTATTCCATATATTCACATACAGGTATTGCAAAATTAGGTACTTAATTGTGTTTTTAAATAGAGCTGGAATGCTTATTAGTTGACATATTTGCAGCATTTGAATTCTTTTCATCTGTCAGTATATTAAGGGAAAAGGGAACATTCAAGGGCAGAATGGGAACATTTTTACTGGGAATTATGTATTTGTGTTGAGAAAACAGAATACAGTCTGAGGGCAGGGAAGACCAAGGCTGAAGTAAAGTCCCTGACAAAGACCAAAAGAATTCAGTCATCATATAGTGATTTTTATTGCGAGTGAGTGACTGAGTGGTGCTGAGCTGCCAGCTGGGGCTCAACCTCAACACATGAAACAAAACATTGTGTCTTATTGAATCTGATGCATAACACAAAAACCAGAAGATTGTTTTAATGCCTGGATGATTGCTGTTCTCAGCAGCCACCAGAGACACAGATCTTTGTCTCTTGATCTCATTAAAGACACTGCAGTTTTTGCTGAGCCCTTGAGGAAGGAAATGTTTTAGGCCGCTCTGCAGTGACTGTCTGCAAGCAAAGTCACCTGATGGCCCTACACGATCTGCATGTGGGTCGCACAAAACCTACCTGATACGATTATCTTATGCAGCCATGTACAGATATGACAGAAGATACAACAAAATCTGACCATGTAAATAAACTGAAGCACATGGAGAAGTATGTGATGTTTGCAAGGCTTAGCTATGGTGCTTGTTTCATCCCTGTGTCAAGTAGACTCTTGAAACTCTTTTCATGTACTTCTTTGGTGTGCAAACAATAACAACAAATCCACATCAACCATCTGTTGCACATTAACGGTTTTGAATTGAATGCATCCAATGATGCCTGGTTTAATGATCTTTTGTACTTATTTGCCAATATCAGCAGGATGAGCTTGCTAATTGATAAGGGCATGTAATTGACGGTCGCAGGTGGAAATGTACCACATTACTATGGAGAAGTGCCTTCAGAGGCTGTGGATTGTGATCTCTAAAATGTAAATTGTTTTGGCTTTAAAGGATGAATTTTGGTCTTTAAGGCACTGTCGAAGGGTAGCTAAATGAGGAAAGAACAGGCCCATTGAGGACAATCAAATCTGAGCTGCAAGCTAGCTATAAATTGCTGGGAAAATCTCTTTTCTGCAGACCCAGTTTTCAGCAGCAGCAGCTTTGACAAGGGACAGTGAGCAGCAACAGAAACTCGAGAGCAGTACAGGTGCCTACAAGAAAGTGTCAGTGCTTTCATCCAAAAGCAGAAACCAGGATATTGCATCTGATGACAGTTGAGAATGCAATATGGAGAAAAAAAAAAAAGGTCTCGTCAATGCTGCTGTTGCTTTTAAACATGATGCTCACCATGTTCCACAAGGACAAAAGGGAAATAGGCATCACCACTCATATCCCACGCTGAGGAGAAATGGGGAATTCTTATGTTTTGAAGGGAAAGTACAGGCTTTAAAGTACAGTATAAAAAATGAGGAACAACTGTGCCTTATTTTTCTCACCTTCACAAATGAAAACTTGAAAGACCAGAGAAATAGTCTTCTTAGAGATAAGCACAAAATTTTGAACCTACTCATTAAAATAGCACTTTCATTTAAAAGAGTCAGACGTGCTATGCCTTTTAATGTTTGATACACTTCATAATGTTCAGGTGTCTGAAGGGAGCCATCTTCTTTTAGATTTTCACCACAGATAGTTCACTTGTGAAAAACATCTCTCATGACTACTTGAAATTTCCCCTCGCATAGCAATGTGGTAACTTGATGGTAGAATTCAGGAGCTACAAATTACAAGAGGAGACAGAAAAGGTCCAAAGATGCCAGAGAAGCATTTGTTCTGAAGCTGGGAATAAGATATATGACCTTCCTGTCATCTTCAGGAATGATAGATAAGTGAAGTGGGCTAATGGAGCGACACAAAGGTGCAATGTGAGCTATCCATCCAGAAAAATGTTATCTGCATTTTAATGTTATGGGTGGTAGCAAACTTTGAAGCTGGTTTAAGAAAATAAGTTTGGGAAGTTTTGCCACTTCATTGTAATGGATGATTGTACAATAAAGTCACAGCTCTAACAATATCTATAGTAGTGATACTTAGATAAAGTTGGGCAAATACAGCCTGCAGGTTTTTCCGAGCTTTTTCTTTCCTAGAGTTTTTGTGGCACTCATCACTACAGTATCTAAATATCCTCTGGTTAATTAGATATGCATGATAGGTTCCTTACTGGGAGCCTTCTTCCTAGTTTAGGAGGTTTTGCTTTGGGTAAACATGGCATTTTTGCTCTTCTCCACCCCCCATTAATTTAATGATGGTGAGAAAACTTCTCTCAGAAAGGCTCCTGCAGTGCACCCTGAATGTCATCATTAGTCTGGAAACTCATTTCTCTGATAAATATTTCAGCTGAAATTATATATTGCCTGTTCTTGCATACTTTGATGTAGGCTATTTAGCTTACCTTTTTCCCATAAGACTGCAACTACCTTAAGAGATCATGGCCAATACTTGAAGCTGGGCCCTAACTTGCTGAAGGTGTTGAAAATGAACCTTATGTTGGCATTCAAGGTCTGACAGAAGCTCACAGGGTAATGAATGCACAGCAGCAGCATGGACCATGCAATGTATGAACTTGCTTCCACTTCCATCCCTGATATATAGTAAGTGTCATGACACAGTTTTGGACTTTTGATGCTGGGACATGGACTTGGATGGGGCTCTGTGAGGCCTTCTCAGCCAGCTGAGGCAAGAGAGTCCATGCTAAGTGAAAGACTAAGTCTAACAGGACCCCAGAGCTGTGCACAACTCCCATGAAATACCATTCACAAGGAGCATAACTGCATCTCCTGCAGACCATTTCCCTGTTGCAGATCTTAGCGCTTCTGTCTGCCCACATGAGGTTACTGCTCTGGTCTGTATAGGTTCTTAACTCTGTATTGGTGTCCTCTACTTTTAATGACAATCCAAATAATTCACTTTTTTGGAACACTTTTGTGGCTGAAGCCTCAACAGTGGAGAAAAGAAAAAATCCTTCCTTTTAAACTGTAAATTGCCGTAAGTGGCCACATTTTTACAAAAGCTGTCAAAGGTTTCTGAATCATGAAGAAATTAGTAAGACTCCAACTTGTTTGTAGATGGCTTGTGAGCATCGTTGAATACATTAGTTTTAATGGCCAATTTTACCACTGCTAGCTCAATCAGCACAAGAATTATATTTCTGAAAGTTAAGACAGCTTGGACACATTATCCAAATTTCTTTCCAACATGTTGGAAGCAAAGCAAACTGCTGTGTTTACTGAAGAGGACAGTTTTGCTGTGGGAGTTTATTTTTATTCCTCTTCTTACTCAGTTACAGGGAAAGATCCTATAATTGTCGACTATCTTTTAGTAGTGATTTACTTGGCAAAGATTGATTAGCACAATCAGTCACTCTAAAGCAATTTTCATCACCAAATATTAGACGGTTTCTTTTCCTACTTGATTAGCAGTCCTTCTGCAGGTTACATTGTAGAGGTAATTCTATAAACATGGCTGGCAAAGTGTTGTTATATGGCAAATCCATATCTAAATATAGAAGCTCTTACATATTTATGGGCACTAATTGTGTGCGCGCGCATGTGCACGCACGCGCCCCAGTTCGTATATACGCACACGAAGAAAATCTGAAAGCGTCGATTATGTTCTAAATTTGGATTCAGGGATTAATCTTCCATATTATTCCATATGAATAATATTTCTGTTTGATCCTATCATCCTGCCCCGGCATAATCTGTCTAAAAGAAATAAAAAAATCCTTAGATGTGCTTAGCAGAAAGTAATTCACATTTGTCCTTAAAGGTACAGCTAGCTTAATACATTTCAACTCAGGAGTTTTGTTCAGATTATTCCAGGTTTGTTTTTTTTTAAATTTATTTGGAATGCTTGCTTTTTAAGCTATTCTGTTTTAAGCTTCAGGCCTTAAAAGCTGCATTGTTTGTCTCTGTTCTCTGGGGCTGACCCGAGGAGATCTGCTACCCCAACTGAAGAAATTGCATGTAATTCCTATCCCACAGTCTTTCTTAGACTGAAAAGAAAGAAGAAGCGATCATGTTGAAGCAGAGACTCAGCAGAGCTGCTAAAGTGTCTGCAGCTCTAGGTATTGTGAAGCAATGTGTATAGTATAGATCAAATAATACAGCTCACTCTTACAGCCATGTAAATAATACATTTGCCTATAAAAATGTTATATGTGCATTAGCAAAACCCCAGGTTTAAGGAGAAACTGAACACCATTGATTTTGTTTCCTGGTGCAGTTTCCTATGCTGTATAAACACAAGGGCTAGCAACTGCAGGCATGGGCACAAGAGGCACAGAATATCTATCAAATGGGGTTTTTTTTATAGCTTTGAGTAACTTCTTAACCTGGGGAAAAAAGGAAAGAGGCTTCTACCCCCAACCATGGCCTTGGGCAACAGTCTTCCTTCAGCAAATAGCAGTGATAGCGCTGCAAAAGGAGAGACTGAATGTGAAGCCTGTGTAGGGCAGGCAGGACTTGGAAGAAGGATGAGTTCAACAGATAGCTGCAGTAGGTTCCTGTCTCCCACCTGGGCTACCAGCCAGCATGAAGACATTCCCAGTCTCCTTTGGTGGCTGAAATTAAATTATTGACTTATTTCCACAGAATATTGGGGGTGAGGGGATGGTAAATTTGATTGTTCACTTTGCCTTGATTTTTCTTGCAGTGCCAGCCTGGCTAATCTATTCCAAGAACGGATATAGCACTTTAGACAAAACATTTTTTTTTTTACAAAGTGAAGCAGAAGAAATTAAAACCGTTTGAAGTTTCAGGGTACTTTCTCAGTCTTCAAATCACAGAATCAATTAGATTAATTTGATTTAAGATCATCATGTCCAAACAACCAAGTCAACCACTAAACCATGTCCATAAAGAAAACATATCTTAAATACCTCCAGGGATGGTGACACAACCACTTTCCTGGGAAGCCAGTTCCAATGACTGACAACCCTTTCACTGAAGAATTTTTTCCTAGTATCCAATCCAAACCTCCCCTGGTGCAACTTGAGGCCATTTCTTCTTGTCCTATTGCTTGTTACTTGGGAGAAAAGACTGACATCCGCCTTGCTACAACCTCATTTCAGGTAGTTGTAGAGAGCCGTAAGGTCTCCCCGCAGCCTTTGCTTCTCCAGAATAAAAACCACCCCAGCTTCCTCATGTGCTCATCATAAAACTTATGCTGTAGAGCTTTCACAAGCTTCATTGCTCTTCTTCAGAACATTTCATTCTATCCCCTCATCCAGATAGTTGGTAAAATACTAATGAGAACTGTCCCCAGCACAGAGCCCTTGGGAACACCACTTCTAAGCAGCCCACAACTGGATGTAGCTCCATTCACCATCGCCATTCAGCCAGATTTTACTGAGAGAAGAGTTCACCCATCCAAGCTGTGAGCAGACACTTTCTCCAGGAGAATGCTGTGGGAAATGGTGTTGAAGGCATCACTAAAGTCCAGATAAACAACATCCACAACCATTCCTTCATTCACTAAGTGGGTCACCTTGTCACAGAAGGAGATCAGGTTAGTCAAGCAGGGCCTGCCTTTCATGAATCCATGGGCTGATGGAGTCTGATTGCCTGGTTGTCCTGTACATGCCACGTGATGGCACTCATGATTATCTGCTCCATAACCTTCCTTGGCACCAAGGTCAGACTGACAGGTCTGTAGAATGACAGTATCATCATGACAGTATCATTAGAATGAAATGTTATTATTCTGTGTAATTTTTATATGCTTTCTACCAGAGAGGCTTCAAGTCAACAATGTGGAACCTGAGTTAACAAAAAGAATAGGAAAATTTCTTGAGTCTCCAATACTCATTTATTCCTTAACATATACATTTAGTTCTAAATGTGTGGGATATTAGAAAATACATTATAGAACCTTTTACAGCGCAAGAGATGTTAATAATAGGAATTGCCCATATATTAAATTTAAACGACAGTCTCTTTGTAGGCTTTGTATGCAGACTCTCACCAGTAGAAACAGTGACGGTAGCAGGCAGCATGCAGCGTGGTGAGCCTTTTCATGTCAGGCCATTTTCCATTTCTGAATTGGCTCTGTGCCACTAATCGTATACACATACCACGGTTTGAGACCCATTAATTTGTATCAGGAATCTAGGTGAAAGCAATGAGCTCATGTAGAAGTTTTTACTTAGTTTTGGCAAAAGTTTTTACGTAGCCAAGTGAGAGTTGTTGAGATTATTTTAAATAGTATTTGTGGCAAATCACCATGTTCTAGTTGAAAAATAAGGAAGAAAACTCACTGGTATACAATGATTGCTGATGCTTGTAAAACTTTTGATTATTCATCTGGAGAAGATCTCTCACATCATGTGGTATGGCCTCCTGTGTGGACACTGACACTCCTGTACAGTAAGCCAAAAAGAAATGTATCTAACATATTTTTGAACACCATTAATGAAGGTGACTCAGGTTCATCAGTAGAAAGCATTTTTTCCATTATCTAATTGCTTTTCTGCAAAGAAACATTTCCTTTTATCTAACTCTGATTTTTTAATTTTACACCATTAATTCTGATTTCTAAAAAGAAACAGGTACTCGTTGTGCTTTCTTTTCTCTTGTAAGCAACTGGTAAGCAGCTTCAAAGACAATTAAGCAATACCAACTTAGTGCTCCATAATATATGATAATCACCTTTGTTGTGGCTGTATTTCAAATGAAACAAACAAAGAAATAAAAACTCCACACCAAAACCAAACCCCCAAAAATACCAAAAAGGATATTTTAGAAAAGTACTTGGTTTAAAAAAAAAAAAAAAGACTTAAAAAAATAACCTCCTGTGTAGCTGAATCTAAAATATTAGGCACAAGAACCAGGCACAACCTTTTATAAATAATGAATTTTCTGCTGAAGTGAGGGATATATTTATTTTTTGTAGATCTGAGAGGATACTTTCAAAATACTCCGGCAAACAAAATACTGGAAATCTCAATTACATATCTTCATTGAAGAACTTACTGCTGCATTAGATTTATTGGTAAAAAATCCCATTATAAGCCCTCAAATCCATTTGAATGTTACCTATAACTCTTACAATTCACAAAAGCGGGAATTAAAAAATTTGTAACCGACCTTCAGTTCAGCTCCTGAACTGTGCCTTTGAAATGTGTGCTGAAAATAACTATCGAAGAATACATCAAATCAGGAAATAATAAGTATCTTCCATGACTGTTTTTCATTGTGATGCAAGTTCAAACTTTTCCAAGAAACCTTTTAAATGATAGGCAGGAAATGAAGGCTTTCTGCTGGAGAACATTGCGAGTTCCCATCTCAGTGAGTGATTATGAGGATTGCCCGATGTCAACAGCCAGTATGGTTGTTTATACTCCACTTGGCTCTCCTTTTAAGTCCCAGGCTTATATCACTCTATTTTTTTCTAAACTTATTATAGTTGGGACTAAAAAGTGCCAATAAGTCATAACATTTTCCTAGAGACCATCTGGTGTCCAAAGTCACGGGAATGTTGGATGCCCTGCTTGACCTCACATGCAGTTAATCTTAAATGTATTACTCTTCATTTAGTGGAGGAGAAAAATGAAGTCAAGAGTGTCTCCTTCGGTTGCAAAGAAGGAAAGCTTAAAAGAAAAAAGAAACATTTGAAATAGATGTCGGAACAATAAGTGATAATACCTAACCCTGTGGAGCTGAGGTTGAGAGCTTAAAAGCTCCTTTCTAACTTTCAGATGAAGGGTAATTATTACACAGCAAGGTTCAAATTAAAAAAAAAAACCAAAAAAAAACCCCAAAACCCCCACAAAAACTCAGTAGAAGTTGCAACAAGAGAATTGAGATGACAAGTGCCTGTAGAGAAGAAACACCCCCTTTATTTTGGTCACAGTTTAATTTTTAAAACACATCTTCCTTTCCAAAGGATGAAAGTCCTGCCAGCTGCTGTGAGGGACTTGATCTTGCAACCTGTGTGCTGCTGGATGCTTCCCTGAGAGCCACTTCCCGGCAGATGGTAGGTGTGCTTGCGGAAGAGCCCAATGATGGGGATTGCACGTGAGGGTCACATCTCCTCACCCTGCTGTTGCATGATGCTCTGCATTGCCCCTCAAAAAAAAAAAAAAAAAAGAGCTGTCTCTAGCAAAGTGAATTTACGCTTCCTTCACATGTGTGACACCCTGAGCCATGCCAGAGGCTGCAGTTGTGGCCACCACCTTGATAACCAGCATCTGCACCCTCTCTGTAAACATCAACAGTTTGTTCTGCTGGATGGACATGTCTCACTTAACAGTGCTTTTGGGCCATTTTTCCTCTTTCTCTTCAACAGAAGACCAAACTCATAATTGTAAAGCTGCCCAGAGTGATGGCTGAGAACTGTTTCTTCCATTCTTTAAGGTGAAACCCAACATACAGACGATGCTGAGAGCAAATTCTTTGACCACATTTATCCTCATTCTACAGGGAACTAAATAGAGCTCTTGTCTGCCAGCATTAGGATTCATACAAACAGTGTTACTTTCTTTGTATTTATTTTTATCCGCTGAAAGAAAATAGCATTCTTTTTCCAAAAGAGATTTATTTTATTTTATATTTTTACAGAGAAAGCAGCATATCTCAAATTGGAAGATGTACATTTAAGGACATTATAACACTAGAAATAAAACAGCAACCACAAATCCAGCAAGAAGTCTGGGTATTGTTCTGAGAGGCAAATAAAAACCCCAACATTTTACTGGTGATGATTCCTATTCTGGACAGCCAGTGACAGCTGAGTGTCAGTGATGGATGAAGCAATTCCTGTTTGTGTATACACAGGCACTAGCAAAGCCACTAGGACTTGGTAGTCTTTCCAGTGATGTTAGTTGGGGTTTTGCCATTAAAAGTAGCTTAAGCAGACTTAGGGCCCTAATTGTGATGAGTCTGATTCTATGTACCTAGAAGAAAGAATTTAAATAAATAGTATTTTTAAGCCTTTTCAACTATACAAACGAGTATTTGACACCCAAACGATTTTAAAGCGAGAAATCTGGAGATCTTCCAAGCTCAGACCTCACTGGAGACCTGGGATGAATTTGCTTCCAGAGGCATTAAACATATAATTGCAGAGTAGGCTGATGCCACCTGGATAAAAGAACCCAGATGAGTTGCAGATGTCAGGTGTCCAGTCAACCTAAAATATCCCTCAATCTAACTGCAGAGTACTGAAGATGGATAGAGCATTGTCCAGCCTTGGCTTCAGACAAGTTAAATGTCTGAAGAGAACATTAATGCCAGGGGACGAAAGAACGAAATATTCCTCTGGTAAGCGGTGTTTTTTAATTGAGTGGCAGATATGTGAAGCTGCTAAAAGATTTAGTACATTATAAACCTTGAAAAGATAAATTAATAAGCCTACCATTGTGTGATATATGTCCCTCTGATTCGTGTTAATATGGAATAATGTTGGGGGTGCAAAATGACAGACCCTTTTATGGTCATGGGCCTGGGAG
Source organism: Zapornia atra (assembly GCA_013400835.1). Lineage (NCBI taxonomy): Eukaryota > Metazoa > Chordata > Aves > Gruiformes > Rallidae > Zapornia > Zapornia atra. Next base: position 48,382 of record VZTU01025483.1, on the reverse strand, counting down.
GGACAGTTTGAGATTTTGCATGTACTGAATGAAGTATGTTGAAGTATCAACAAACTACATGAAGGATGTGCAAATCTTCGCTTAAAGGACCACAATGTAGCACATTGTGTGCATTGTGATACTCCTGCAGAAACAACTTGTCTCTGAAAGGAAGGTGATCAGCCAGCAAAAGAGGGAGGCGCCTCAAACCTGCGGAACCAGCTGCCCG
>VZTU01025483.1:33715-48141 GCA_013400835.1 Zapornia atra | reverse complement strand
GGGGGGGGTTGTCATGCACTCCAGCATGTCAGTTTAAGCCGGTGGGCTGTGTCATCCCTGGAAGGTATATAAGCCAGGGACTGGAACTGTTCGGGGTGCGTCTTGGTGGGGCGGAGACTCCCGGCGCACCCGGTGCTGACTGTGCACCCCAGCACCGTTTGCTTGCCTTTATTCGTTTAATAAATGGTTCGATTTGGTTTAAAATCCTGTTTGGGACCAAGTCATTTATAACACATTGGTAGTATACGTAACTATCACTGGTACATATTTGCACGAAACCATTGCCATTAAAAAGACAAGCACTGATAAACCAACATCGCAGCTCTCTTTAACACTGATAAAAGTACTTCTTGTATCTTTGACATGCTGAATTCTAGCATGGGGGAAAACCCTTATAAAGGACTCTAGTCTGAGAGACATAATTGTTTCACAGACTGATGTGTAACACAAATGACAACTCATCTTTTCTACGCCAAATTTCATAGCTAAGCACTGTAATCTATTTCTTTACTGTAACTATTTGATAGTAACCTATGCACAATGCTCAAGTCTAAAACGATTAGATCAACTTTTATAAAAGAAGTTTGACTGACAAAGCCTGAGAGAAGATAGCAGTACCAGTGATTACTGCTAAAAGTCGTACTTCCTCTGGCTCATCTTATCTGAGTGGGACTAGGTGTTCACAGAGAAGATATATTAATAAGGATTCATTTAAGGAAGTGAAATCCTTCTCAGCTGGCCCCATGGGATATGCTTTCTACCTGACACCTTTAAAATGAGAAGGGATAGTAGCAACCCAGTGATAATCCCACTTGCAAGAAAACTCAGATTTGAGTCACTAAAATTCACTTTAATTTCAGAGTTCAGGCATTTCAAAGTGCCTTAGGTATGTGATCTTTCTTGTTTTAGGAGTTCCACACTAATGCACAACATTACATAATTTAGAATCAATCATGAACAGTTTTGCCACATATATACAGACTAATATAATCTGATTTGTTTATCCTGAGCTATATCAAGGTTAATAGAGTTAAACTAAATTGCATTGGCTTTGAATGCAATTACCAAAAAACTGACATGCAGTTAAACAGGAGCTTTCATTGGGTCCTGCTGCTGGATACATGTTGCTACATTAGAACCTCCTTGGTCAAATGCAGGCATTAATTTTTTTCAGCATTTAAATTAAATGTTTGATTACACACCACAATAAAGTACGTTGAAGGGGACAGTGAAGATCAATGCTATTCACATATTTCTATGTTACAAATGCATCTAGGGCTCTACCGAGGCAGAAGGATGTGGGTTTCTGACAGTTACTCTTTTTCCACTTCAAATCTATCTGTGGTATACATATGTATTTACAAGCAGATTATATTTAAGCATATTACATGTGTGTTGTGTGCGTTTCATATGTATGTGCACACATACATTTGAAGGTAAAGTAAAACCATTAAATAAGAAATTTTCCCTATATTTACTCTGTTTTCCACAACCAATAGGTATGTGAAAAGGTGATTAAAACAACACTGCAGCTCAAAATAGATTATCAGGCAGTTCCCTCATCTAAATGAATGACTATGTTTCTGAAAAAAATAGATTGCCTTTATAAAAGGATGAAGGTACCTTCTCCTGTAACTAATCTTATCCAGCCATCTGAGAAAGGCATAGCAGGAAACAATTTATTGGGGGTAATTATTCAGTATGCAGGTAGCAGTAAATAACAACACGAGCTTCTTAGAATATACAGTCAGTAGAAGAAAGACCTAATTATTGAGGGGTTTTGCAAGTCTCTTTTTAGACCAGAGTCGACATTCAGCTCTTAGCAATAAGTGAATTGTGATCTACTGTGGAAAGACTTTAGACCAACAAATCAGCACTTGATATTGTCATTATATTTCTGTGACAGCAATAAAATGGATAATATAGCAAAATATGGATAAGCCTCATTTTATGAAATATAAGAACTCATAATTACTCAACCAGGTTATTAATATAATCTTAATTAAATGTTTCTGGTGCATTATGCCCTTCTCTGGCTGCACAAAATGTATATTGTTTCAATTACAATATTTTGGAATCTATCAATTATCTTCTAGATGGCTATTGTCAGAAACTATATAAGCTTGAGATATAAGATGGGTAAAAATGTCATTTAGACCTTCATAGTCCCTCCAAAAGGAAAAAAAAAAAATCATTATATTGATCTCTTCAGCATATCATAGAATCAGACCTCAAAGATCAACTAATTCCAAACCTCCTGCCACAAGCATGGACACCCTCCACTAGCCCAGGTTGCCCAAAGCCCCATCCAGCCTGGCCTTGAACACTGCCAGGGAGGGGGCAGCCACAGCTGCTCTGGGCAGCCCATGCCAGGGACTCACTGCCCTCACAGGGAAGAATTTCTTTCTAATATCTATTCTAAACCTACTCTATTCCAGTTCAACCAATTACCCCATGTCCACACATGTAAAGAGTCCCTCTCTAGCTTTCTTGATGGCCCCTGCTAGTATACAGAAGGGAGCCTAAACTTGCCTTCCAGTAACTTGCCATATGCAACATGCAAAATGCTAATACTAATATTCCTCACTATCTACTGATCTGCTCCCTTTTTGTCTTCTTTGGCTGCCTCAAACAGTGAGATTAGTCTTCTGGTAAGGGGCTGGTCCTGATTTCTTGGCCTCATTCTCATAAGATAAGTTACTGGAAATGTTCTATAGCTGTTGTTCCCCTGAGAAAGAACCTTCCTATTTTTTTAATGCATTCCTTCCTGTCCATCACTCTATTGATGTCTATCAATACTAAATTATATTCCAAGGACCTTGATATTTATAATTTCATTTTAATCTCAAATATTTACTTCTTTTTTTAAAAAAAAAAGTCCTTGGTTATACAAACGCATTAAAATAATTATTTTTAAATTTTAATATTAAAAAAAAAATTCTTAGTACTAAACTGCTACTCTAAGCACCTTTAACCTAAACATCAAGGAAGTTTAAAGCAAAGGCAGTGCTGGTAGTATCACCGCCGTTTTGTACTTCCTCTTTCAAAGCCTCAGAAGATTTGCATATATATCACCTGTGAAGTTTGGTTTATACTCTTTTAGATTCTTTGGTGGATATGTGAAGAATGTATATGGCTGATAATCCTACAGACAATGCCACAGACACATTGCCTAGTATTTCAAAAGCCTGACCAAAGGAAAATAAATAATGTGTTAATGGGCTAGCGAATAGTCACACTAGGTTTTTGCATATCTTCTTCCTTGTATGCTGGTATTTTTAATAATGGTAACAGCAATTTGATATTTAAAAGCAAATGTAATCACCTTTATCTAAATGCAGACTCAATTTTGTCAGTCTTCTTTATTGCTGATACCACGTCAAGAAATACAGAATAATTCCCCAGTAATAGCAGTTTTTCAAGACTTTTCAGTGGGTTTCTAGGTGACCTGGATGCGTATTGCATGATATTTCATCTCCTTCATTCTGCCTCTTTTGCTTGACATATATATTACTTAAGCTGTAGGTTGGTGTCTTCCCCTATCTTTTGAGGTTTTTGGTGTCTTTCCTCCAATAAATATTCTTGCCCTCCCACTTTATGGATCTTCATTGTCATGGTATGAGCTCAGTCCCATTGCTTCTTTCAGTTTTGTCATTCTCATATTTACAGTATCAGCGTTATTGCATGTGGTATCTCCTCTGATGCTAGCATATACATTCTAGAGCTGCTTTTTCACAGTTTGGGAGTCTTTTTACACTTTGAATCGAGTTACAGCATTCACTAGTATTAGACTTTGCTCTGACAATTTAGGATGCCTTGCATTTATTATATATCCTAGCCTGCATTCTTAAAGCCCTACACTCACAGTTTGATCTACCTATGAAGTGCACCAAAAATAATCTCCAAGTTTCCTTTTGCTCTTTCCATTCTTTTTAAATGCTACTTTTAAAATATGACATGCCTATTAAACGAGCGTCAATTTTTTTGTGTCATTATGTCTAATCCATCTTTTCCATGTCAGCCACAGACACACAGACAACCAGGTATCCAAACCTCAGATACACATGAGTGTATCCAAGTTTCCCCAGCTGATTACATTGGCCGAGGGATTACAAATCCCATTGTATTGCATTGCCACTTCTGCAAGTGCAGTGTAGCAGTTTGACTTTGCTGCTGCTTCTTGCACATTCTGGACACTTCCTTGTAAATACTCATTCTTCTTATCATTTTGCAGGCACTCCTGGTGGTCGGTGGGTTTTTGTGGGGTTTTTTTTAATTAATTTTTTTTTTTTTTTACAATTTCTGTTCAGGATTATTTACATTTAATCACTATAGCCTTCTAAACTTTCCACTGCATTTCTCCCTATTATCTCCCTGACTTACCAGCTTTCCTCATAGTTAGCACTGCAAAGGGATCTGTGAGGCTGTTATTTTTTTTTTATTTTTGATTTTTTAATTTCTCTATACTTTATTTCTGAAGAAAAAGCACATAGCTCTGAAGCAAGGAAAAGGCAGAGTTCCCAGCCTCCTAAGTAGTATAGGTCATCCTGATCCAGAAAACCTTATTAAACTCCTGCTACACATTCAATTGTCTTTTAAAGTCCCCGAATGCAAATGTAACAGCCACCAAGAGCAAGAACAAATGCATATGGCTCAATAATACAAGAATTAAACCAATGCATAGAGTGGAAGTCAGAGTCATCATGTTAAAGCGCTTTGAGATAGGAAGGCCACTGAATATTTGACAGAAATTATTGTCTCCAAATTGCATAGCTATTTCTAATTCTCACAACAGTCCTTTGTGTCCTCCCCCCACTGGGAAGTACTATTCTCGCCACAGAATTCATTAATTTTAATTAAGAAATCAATTTGAAAAAACAACACATTTTGCTGCTATGTTTTGAAATTCACATTCTTCTTGCTTCTTTCTTGGAGTGGGAAGAGGAGACAAATTCAGTATGACAAACCTTAATTTGCATAGTTTTGAAGCCAGGGACATGGAGTCACTCCAAGTCAATATGGAGATGCTAGTTTATCATGTCCACGTAAACTTGTTCATACTCAGCACCATCTGATGCTTATGTGCTAAACAGAAATGCTGCCGTTAAGCTAAAGTTGTCACACAATTCAGCAAGGTTTGAAAATAATTATGGCACAGACAGTTTGGATCTGATCCCAAACCTCAAGGATGTCACACAATTTCCATAAAGTTGAAAGGAAAAACCAAAAAAAAACCCACCCCACAACCAAAAAACCCATGAAACACCACACATTCAAAACTTTGGGCGGTTGTAGACAACAAAACAGAGTAACTTGCTCAAAATAGCAAGGAGTGGAGAATTCTGGGTAAGAACTTTTAAAATTAATTTCTGTTTTCATTGGTAACAGCCAGGCCAAACTCCGCAGTGTTTAAGAGTTTCTGCTCTCTGCTTAACTTTCTCCTGGCAGCCCATGAGGCTGGTTCCAGCCCTGTTCTCTGCCAGATGGAGCGCAAAGAGGGAAACATCTGCCTCCATCTGCCAGGGCACCGAAGACATGTCTAAGCTAAAGCATGCGAAGACTCCTTCCCTAGGTGGGGACTGGTGCTCTGTTAAGCACAGAAGAGGCCAGACATCATTTTCTTTTGTAGCAGGACACCTTTATGTCACTGCACTCTACCAATACAATGTGAAGGGAATTGCTATGGATGAGAGGCTGACCCAATACTGCCGTAAAATCGCTGACATTCACAGGGAGACCTTCCTCGTCAGGCACACTGCTTCAGGGGGGAGGCAGGGTTGATGTAAACCAGAATGAAGAACAAACTCTTCCAACCAGCTCCTGTCTTGCACCCTCCTTTCACAGTGCTGGGAATTAATTTGTTTTCGGTACAGTGCCACTGTTTCCAGTCAGGTTTTGGATCCCAAATGCCGTTTTTAGAGAGCCAGGCATAAGACGCAACACAGCCAAGGGATCTGTTCTTCTCAGACCCCAGACCTGCGCTGCCAACCTGCAGCTGCCTTCACGCAAAGGCAAGCACAGCGCACATAGCTCCCTTGCTTCACAGAGCTCCTTGTACATTCAAGCTGCATCCATTTGTGAATCCATTCCTTCATTCTTCACACAGATGGGGCTCTTCAAACAGCTGAATCCTACTCAAAACAGAAAGGCAGTTTCTAACCCACATTTTGGAGACGGAGGGATGCACAGCACGGCCTACAATGGCTCATCTCAAAATGAGCAGCGTGCCACAGACATCTGTTCTTAGCGTGCCTCTGCATACACTGCCTACAGCCAAGGCTCCAGCAGCAGGGCAAAACCGGCAGCACTGGTGCCAGCAGTTGGCTGTCATCCCACTGTGGTCCCAGGAGGATGTAAAGCTGCATGGGTTATATAATGTTTCTGCAAGTGATAAAAGAAAAGGGGAAAAAAAAAATCTCAGTGCACCCCTGAACTCCTGAAATTGAAAAGGCACTTGAATTTTTTTTTTTAGTTATTGATTTTTAAAAAGCAATACCAAAACACAAATGTTTCAAAGGGCTGAGAAGGGAAGAAAGGGAAATGAAATGATACTGCAAAAAGGTATGGGATATTTATTGCCAGTGCTTGTACTGTACCTAGCCTGCATTCCTAACGTATTCATCTTCTCAAATCAATAAGAGTTTGGGGTATGCAAAGAATCTGGGACTGGGATTAATTTTCATGCTAGTCAAAGTGATTTTTCTTCAATCTATCATATACTGTATTTGACATATGGCTTTTCTCTCTGTCAGTAATTGACTGACTGGGACATGTACTCCACTGAAGGTAGCTTTAATACACTGGACATTGGTGTGAGCTATTTTTGCTTTTGAATGACAAATTTAATTTTTGTAAGTTATATTGTACTATTGTTCCCACTAATTTCACATTCTTCACCAGCTCTTTGGTCCCTCGTTTCATAACTAATGTTTCACTTCAAGCGAACAAGGATCTTGAGGACATCAAAGGTGCCTTGACATCTCTCAATAGACCATGACAGCCTCCTTCATACTTCGTATTTCTTAATGTGGAGACATCCAGTGAAGGAAGAAGCACGGGACTCTGGTAAACAGACTTAGGAAAAGTGACTCACTGTTTTTTCAGTGATGTTACCAACAGATTTCCATTGCCCAGATTAAATGGGCTAAGGGATTGAGCTGTTTACCTAACTGGCTAGCGGACGGATGCACACTTTAATGTCATCTTCCATAAGATTGGGTTTTGGGCTCAAACTTAAATTAATTTTTCTGGTTTTAATTTAATTTTTAAACTTGACTTTGTGTGCATTTGTTTCTTTATGAAAAATGAAGGATTTTGATGAACAAAGCTCTTAAAAATAGACCCAGAGAAATGTCCCAATTAACATCCACTATTTTCTCAATCTTCTTAAAATCTGCCCTGTTTGCTGAAGCTTTGTATTCAATTCTCTTCAGAATTTATTTTAAGTTCTTAAGACTGCTCACTGCAAGTCTTTCTTGGCTGTATTTCTGACTGCAAGCTTCCCTTTACTTTTATTTTTTACTACTTCTTCTATGACTGAGAGAAGCCAAATGAAAATCTTTTACTGGCAGTTTTAATATGAACAACATAGCAACTGGAGCTGCAGAGCACCACTTCTTGGCTAAAAACAAGTGGTGAGTGTACAGTGTGGAGGAGGGTGCAGGAGGAAAGGCAACTGCCAGGTCTGAGTTTTCTTTTTTCTTAAATGTTAAGCACAGATTAAGTTAATCTGATAGAAAAGGAGATTACATGAAATAGGATGGGTGTAAAACAAGTTATAGATTATCAAGGTATTTAAAAAAAAAAACCACCCTCAAAACAGCCAGGAGACTGTCCTTTCCCTCATTTAGATGAAAGATCTGTACAATTTGCTTGAAGGCAATGCAAAGAGTAGGATAGTAATTCTCCCATGTAAAAAATAGAACAATAGCCTTGCTAGACAGCTAAGAGGAACAAAAAGCAAAAAAAAAAAGAAAAAAAAGAAGATATTTAGAATTAGCCTCCAGGGTTGTCCTCAACAAACATTAGCTGCCCTTTCTTATCTGCATTTCTACTTAAGGGCACCACAGAAAGAGGAAATGTAAGGAGATGAAAGGGCTGGAGTTCAGGAAGAGGGAACTGCAGGACTGGGGCTGTGGGGCATCTTGTGCCTGGTATTTGTTGTGCCCAATGGGCCAGGGGAAGGTAAAACCCTGATCGAGCACAGACCTGGGATCGGTCTCACGTCCGGAGCAGCAGGGACACTTCCACCCTCGGCCGTCCTTCCCACTGGCAGGGGAGATTGATTCGCAGTGGGGGTACAGGGCAGGAATGGCTTTATAGGTGACCTTCACGTTAACCACAGTAATCAAGGTGTGCAGATACAGCAGCAAATCCTGACGTCTCGCTGTGTTCCATAAAGTCCCATATATCCCTCTTTTCAAATGCTGATTTTTGTCATTAATTTTAATTAGATTAGCTCTAACATTGCAGTTAGAGGCATTCTCTTAATACAGCTGAATAAAATGAACCAGTTTACTCTCTCTAAACACTTTGCCATTTTAAGTGGAGTACCAGGAGGGAGAAAAAAAACCCCACCACACAGAACAAAACAAAAACGAATGTCACGTTACAAATGCAATGAAAAAACCAGCAACATCAATCCAGCCAATGAAAAATGCATTTCTGTTGATGCTCGAGGGCATATGAGAAGTGTTAAAATATATGAGTGAGGAAATGCACTCAGTCAGATGTACAAATGACAACGATTTGGGGAAAGATTCAAAACATTGTGAAAGAAATTCCAACAGGCATCAACAAGCAGAACAAATACACTTCCTCAGATATGATGTCTGGGAGGTTTTGCAGTAGCTCATTTGGCCGTATGAGGTGACGATATATCAGGAGATAACATTTTTACAATCCCAGCCTCTGCAGGAAAAAAAAAGGGTATTAAAATCTGCAGTAACAATGCTCATCTTAGTTTTGGATAAATCAGTCACATTGAATTTTTGTGTGTCACTAGCTTAACCATACGTTTTCCTTTGGTATATCTACCACCTGTTGCAAAGAGCAGTTCCTACTTACCTTTTTTATTTTCTTTAATATGACATATTCAGCTTCATCACAGCCTTCAAATGGCAATTTGTTTTATCGTATGGCAATAACACTGTTTTCTATTCCTACTAAGGATAAAGTTTTCCCATGCTTATTCAGCACCTGCCTCATTTTTTTCTCAGTGACTGTGCACTTTGTGGCACAGCCAGCACTAAACCACTCCTGAGAAGCTAAAGGGTTTTTTTCTGCTGCATAGTGACAAGTTCACCGTGGTTAAGGAAAATGCAGTAGCTCTTAGGTGATGATGTACTTCCCAGTTTGGGTGCTATTTGGCTTTAGAATCTAATTTAAAACCAAGCATGCTAGCAGCAGCGACCTCAACCCATGCATAATTCAGACCCTAACTCACTTCAGGGAAAGATAACTGAACTGCTGCCTCAGTACTACTGCTATTATCGCAGGGTCTAGTCCTAAGACACTATGCATAATGGAAGAAGTCCCACAGAAATCAACATCGTGCTTGCATGGATACTTGTTTAAAGGTTGCAGGGCTGGAAACTTCTCAGGGGACCTCTGCCACACAGCTCTTCCTATTGACTCTGCTAAGAATTGACAAGAGAAGTAGGAGGCAGCTTGATACATACCGGACCGGGCTTTGACTGCTTGTTATCGCTCTCATGTAACAGCCTTGTTCGTGACTGAAGGGGGAAAAGCCTTGCCTCCCTCTGTTTTCCTCATGTGGTATCTATCACATTCAGGTCAATCTCTTCAGCTCTTTGAGTTGGAAAGACCCTGACTAGGTACACAGTTTTGCAGCTGTGGCTTCTGACAGCACAGAGTGCTCTTTACAAACTTGCTGACAACACTGAGGTGGGGGGGTGTGAGGAGCAGCCAGTGCAGTGGAAAGCAGGACAGTGATTCTCAATGACCTGTCAGGATGGAGTAATGGTCTGGCAGGAAGCTCTTAAAGTTCAGAAACCCAAATCTTGCACCTTGCTGGGAATTATTCCATACACCAGTACAGGCTGGGAGGTGACCAGTTAGGAAGCATCTCTGCACAAAAAGACCTGGTGGTCAAAGGTGGCCAGCAACGTGCCCTCGCCGCAAAGGCTGTATCCTGGGCAGTAGCCAGAGGTCCAGGAGGTGATCTTCCACCTCTATTCTGCACTTGCAAAATCATTTCTGGAGTGCTGTGTACAGAATTTTAGGTTCCTAGTACAGGAAAGATAATGACATACTGGAGTAAATCATGAATGGGGCAAGAAGGACGGTCTGAGCACTCAGTGTATGAGAAGACATTGAGAGAGATGGGTTTGTTCAGACCAGAGAAGTCTCAAGAAGACCTTATTACCTCCTGAGCAGAGGACACAAAAACAATGGTATAAAGACTGTTTTCAGAGGTGTGTGGTGATAGGGCACAAGGCAGGAGGGAAAGGTTGGAGCACGGTACTTTCTGATCAGGAATTAGCAAAAGCTTTTTAACCAGGAAGCTGTTTCAAACCCATGGCACTAGGGTGAAGAGAGGCTGTGGGATCTCTATCCTTGGAGATGTTCAAGCCTTGAGTGGACATGGCCCTGAGCAACATGGTCAGGTTAGACATGGTTTTGAGCAGGAGTTTGGGCTAGATGACCTCTGAAGAGCCCCTTCTAGACTAAATTATTCCTTGAGTCTGTGGCCTAAGCACATAGTGTAGTGGTACAACGTACAAAAGAGAAAGTGCAAAAACAACAGGGAAAGGGTTAATGCTGATGTTGTAGTGATATGCTAAGAAAAAATACCTCTGTTGAGAAACAGGGTGTCATTTTAGAAATGAGCTACCACAACATTTACTTTCAAAACATTGTTAAGTATTGCAGAAAAAATCTACTAATGGGAAATGCTTTAAATTACAATTAGTCTACTTTAAATTTTATGTAGACTAATATATTGTATTTTAAAAGATACTGTCGTTCCAAAGCGTAGCACTTAGAAGTGTGGGAACGGCAAGATTTAGACATTTAATTCAGCTGTTCCTACGTATGTACTGAATAATGTTAATGGTGGCATACTAACTTAATGCATGAGCATGAGCTATGTTTCCAGAGGATCTCCAAGGAAATTAGGCAGGCAGGCAGTACTTCTTGGAAGCTTTACCATTTATTTATTGCATTTTAGCTCCACACTAACTTTTTATTGAGTACAGCAGAGTTAATTCTGCAGGGATACTTCTACAGTCTTTGTGATTTTAGCATATGGGTTTTCATAAACAGCAATGAACATTTCTGTCAGATTTGGAAAGGGTCTATTTTTTCTGTTTCATAAAAAGGATTTCATGTACAAACTGATTGAAATTCGCTGAAACTGTCCACTGATGGTAAGATAAATTTGGGTGCTTTGCACGTAATACTTGAGAATATTTAACAATCTTCTAATACTCTACATGTTACAAACATCCTTGTGCTTGATTCCCTTTGTCAACATGAGCTCTAAACCTGAATCCAGGCAAGTCAATCAGACATTGCAAAAATGAGTAATTCGTGCAGTGGAAGTACACTTTGTGTGAAATTACACTGACCTGCAACTTATGCCATCAGCAAAGGTCAGGTCTTCAAAGTGACACAGGGGAGATCCTTATCACTTGAACTAATAGCTTCAGTGGCTGTTCCTTCCGTGACTCCCCCAGGGAGTCAGGGCAGAGACTTTTCCAATTGATTTCATATCCATTCACTAAAGGAAAAAACATGGTCACAGTACTCCTTAAGTCAAAGACAAATTTCTGAGGCAATGGTGCCTGTTACTTTGTTATGAATCCTGCTATTCGGGTTTTTCCTTGCTGTCTTTTTCCATTTTGCCTCTATCCACTTATCTTTGCTTGTACACTCCTTCTGTCTCTGCCACCTGCTTTCCAGCCCTCCCTGTCTGCTGTGAAGTCCAGGCTGCCTTCCTATCCCTTGAACCTTTGATGTCTGACGGTACCTCGGGAACAAGAGTTCCCACCACGTGAGCTGTTTCTCCCATACTCCTCGTATAGAACATCTCTGAGGTGGGGGTACACCTCCCTGTTCCTTTTCACACCCAGAGTGGGCTCTCCCAGGTACTTCCCGAACCGTGGACAGCCCCGGAAGCAAAGGCCCAAGCATCCATTTGCTGACAACACCTTTCATTCAGACACAGAAGCCATAAATGGATGCAGCACGCTCACTACGGTTGAAATCCTTGGAGGATTTAAGATGCAAACACATCTCTCTTGAGCATAGCAAACCGCAGTGCAGTGTGCAGGTTGTGGCTGGGTTTGTGTTTTGGGGGCGGCTGTATGTCAACCTGCTTCTCAGTGAGAAACCTGTTGGGGTTTTTTTCTGTAGGCAGTGAAAATATGTATTTTTCAGATTATGTGTGGCAGAACTTTAGCTGGAACTTTAGAAAAAACAAACCTCAACCTGAGGCAGATTTCTTGCAGAGGCAACTCCAGCCCAAACAGCAAAGGTTTGATAAAGTCAAAACAAATTGAGACTTGTACTGGCAACATTAACTATAGTGCTATTTCTGTTTGTAATATCCCAAGTTTTCATATATACTTGTAAACTGCTGACATTTTCTCCTCCTTTTTATGAAATACTAGAAGAGAACCATGATTCTGCATTTCATTCAGTTTTGAGACAGTGTGTTTAGCTTGGCATGCCTATGGGCTTTACCAAGTTTCAAATCCTTTCACATTTTTTTAATTAGCTACGTTCTTCCACTAATTGACATTTTACAATTGTGAGGCAATTCAAACATGACTCAAGTCAGCTGACATATTAATGCCTGGTACATACCAACTGAAGTTATATCAGACACTAAAAAAGAAAATAAACAAACACATCCCCTCAAAAAACCCCAACAAACTAAAACCCCACAACTAAACACCTGGTTTCTTTCCAAGTTCTAGCAGTAAGACGTGGAGGAAATGCATTTCTTTTTCAGGATTAATGATGGATTGGTATTAGCTGAGGCACAGATACCTCTAGCTTGGAGCCCACAGATATACACCAAACTTCTGCTAACACCACACAGTTTGTATGCGCTCTGCGATACACCTACCATGCTACCAGGGTGCCAAGCTTTGGTGCTTGTGTTTTCAAGAGGGGTGGCACCTAAATGCTTAAGGAGAAACTCTTGCAATACATCTAAGTGTTCTCTAATGTAATGCCACTGGGAAACATGGACCAGATCTCATATGCTAACTTCTACGAACAGCTGTAAGAACAAAGCCGTTTGTGCTCCCAGGAGCCTGCGATGTAAATAATGTGCTTTCTGTTTCCGCCGTTAAGGACGATGAAGAGCGAAGTGAAACTTGGAAGAAAGTTGTGTAAACTGCTTCAGGATTTAATCCCGCACCTTTTGAAATGAATGAGAACATTCCCATAGTTAGCAGGAGAAAGGCGGAGACCTTAGAAAGAAAACTGAAGGGGTTAAATAATAATAATAATAATAGGGATGTAATAATCAACACTTATGGGACAAATTTTGATGCCTCTTCACCAGAAGATGTCTTCGCTGGTTTGATTTCTCTCTTCCTATTTATCATTGTGCCTTAAATGTAAGTAGCAGCACTCGCTTTCAAACCTGCAGGTTGGATCTTTCCCTTCTTTTTTAACTATCCTCAACGGACGCTTATCCTCATCTCCGCGTCTGTGTTTCTGTCTCACGAGGAAGATCTGCTTTAGTGAGTTAAACAAGGATCCAAAACATTTGTCCTTGACATTCTCAGCACCAACTATGCAAAATAAACAGAGGTGGAACGAAAACGGGGCGAAGTATTTACCCTTCCTCGAGGGTTAAGGCGGGATGAGAGGCGCCGCTGAGAGGAGCGGGCAGCGGGAACCGCCGGTGCATCCGCACACGCACAGTGAAACGCTGAATTACGCTTCAAACCTTCCCCTAAGGACCCGTGACTTCAAGGTGGCTTCGGGGCGGGAATCAAGGTCAGACACCGCTATCCCGGGGCCCGAGGCAGCTTCTCGCTTCTCCCGGTTCCCCGCCGCAGCGGCGCGGTAACGCGGGGCTGGAAGCAGGGGCGGGTGGGGCCGGGGCTGCGCAGCTCCTGCGCCCCCACCTCGCCACACGGCCCAGCACGACCTGGCCGGGACACCCTCGGCTTCGAGGCGCGACGCCTGGCCTCACACGCAGGGTTACGGCGCGCAGCATCGCGCGCACGCTAGGCAGAGCCTCACTCGCACACCCGCCCAGCGCCGCCGAAAACGGCAGCGGGACCGCGGGCGGAGGCGGTCACTCGGGGGTGGGGTGGCGGAGGGCCGGGCCGGGCCGAGAGGCGGAGCGAATGGGTCCCAGCGCCGCCTGCGGCGGGAGGAAAGTTCCCCAAACTTCGCCCCGGCGGGGCGGAGCGGAAAGGGAGCCGGTCAGCGCCGCG
>VZTU01025483.1:0-33251 GCA_013400835.1 Zapornia atra | reverse complement strand
CTCCGCTCCCCATACCCTGCCGACATCCCGACCCCGCAGCCGCCCTCTGCCTGGTCCTTCCTTCGACCCTTTCTGCGTTCCCCGCCTCCTCAGCCGCCTCCCCCTTTCCCCGGCCGCACCCCGTGCCCTGACTGCCCTGCCGGCATCCCCCGAGCCGCTGCTTCTTCACCTTTGTCCAAGCCAGGATCGTGTCCCAGCCACCCCTCCCCCGGACCGGAGCAGTGCCGGGGGCCCTACTGTGCCATTCCCCGCTCTCCCTTCGAACTCGCAGCCGCCCCCGCTCCTACCCCTCTCCGGCACCTTTTGTCCTCCCGCACCTCTCCCGTTCCTGAGCCGCTTCGTCCATTCTCATCCATCCTCCCTGCCTCCCAGGTGCCGGCGTTTGCCCTTCCCGGGCTCCGCGGCCCCGACTCCACTTCTCCCTGGCTTGCGGGCCGGGGCGAAGGCGGCGGTGGTCTTAGTAAATAGCGTGCGGTGGCCGGGGCAGCACCGGGGGTCCGCGCTCGGCTCGTTCCTCTGCCTGCGAGATGGCCTGGGGCGCGGGAGAGACGGGAGGTTGGCTGCCGGCAGCGAAACGGGGACTGATGCCGTGTCTGCCTTTGTGTTTTGGCGAAACGTTTCACGAAACATCCCGAGTTTGGATTAGTTTTGTTTTGGGGTTTTTTTTTCCTCCTTTTTTTTATTATTATTTTTAATTTTTTGCTGTGCGGCCGTCGCTCTCATGCGGTGAAAGACCGTTGGAGATGCAGTACCTTATCACTGTTCCCCTGCGCCCCCACCCCCCCGAAATCACTGATCTTGTGGAGTTGGGGCTTTGTAGCCAAACCCAGCTGTTACTCTGTCCCGAGTGAGGACGCCCGGTCTCTGGCTCTCCCCGGCCCCCTGCGTGTGCCTGTCTGTCTTTCTCTAGCAAGTGCTGATCCGTTTATACTCCTCTGCTTTCTCACCACCCTCCTTGTTTTGATTTCTTGATGCTTATTCGTTCTTCAGCTTTCTAGGTCTCTGCTCCTTTTTTTTTTTTTTTTTTTTTTTAAACGTCATTCCACTATTGCTGTCGTGCCACTGTTCCTTGGAGTACTTAAAATGTCTCGTGAATGATTTAAACAAGCTGCCTGTTGAATATTTTTCAGTAATTTCATTGTTTGGGTTTTCATGGATTGTTTTATTTACTTTATGCCTGATGGCAACTTCTGGAGTCCCAATAGAAACCCTGACAAATGAAGCCAGCCTCTTCCTCCTCCCTGCTCACCCCCCCTCCCCTTTTTATCCCCATCCCTGTCCTCCTCACACACTTGTGTTGTTAAATCATCCATTTGTATCACTGTTCTCCGCTTGAGTAAGTCATACAGAGACGAGATCTTTGTTGTGGGAAAGGCAGAGCAAGGAGCTTGCTGTATATTCGAGATGCTTTCCTTATTTCCTTGCTCCTCTGAAATCCTTGTTTAGGTCTAGGAAGTAACTGGTCTCTGGTTGAGTAGAAACTGCACGGGTTCCTTTGCTGCTATGCTTGGTTTTTTCCTGTCATTGTGTGGAGTAATAATTGAGGGTTTAGACGTTGGTCGGGGTTTTGTTTTAAAATCATGTAACACTAGGGGGTTTTGTTTTAAATCACGTAACACCAAAATGAATCGTAAAGAAATGTCGGTTTCAATCAGTTACCGGGGTATCTACACAAACTTCGGAGAGCTTTCTTTGCCTTCCCCGGTATAAATGGAAATTTATGTAGGAATGTCAGCTTCTACGTGTCTCCTTAGCAACGTGAATCCTTTGCCCCTTCTCCCTGTCTCCTGAAATACTATCCCCTTGATTGCAGAAAGACTTTTCAGATGGCTTGAATGAGAACCTGCCTCAAATTCTGCCCCCCCACCCCAGTCCAGCACACACTTTATTAAGCTCCCCCCTCAATTCATCTCCATGCCACACAGACATGTGTGTGTATATATGCACACACACACACAAAAGTGGGACATTAAGAAAAACAAGACAGCTTATAGAACAGCATAAAAGGACATTCATTCCTCTTTTCTTTATTAGTCACCTGTCTGTATATGGGAAGGTGGAAGATGAATGGGTGAGGATGGATAGGAATGAGATGTAGCTTTGTTGGATGTTGTGTGTTGAAAATTTGCACCTCTCCTGGTGTTTTCTTTTACCCTGCGCAAAAAATTCCTGTCTGTCCAGTTTTATTCAAGTTCCCTGAACGAGCTTTACTCATTTTCCTTAGATACTTTCCAGTCTAGTGGAGCCAGGTTTCACAAGCTACTGGGGAAGAAGTGAATGATTGTTTTATTTGAGGTGACTGGAATAAGCCCTTCATTTTCCTCACGTTTGGCACACAGTGCTGCACTCTGAGGAGACCTGAAATAGGAGAAACTGTACTGTTCTCCCTTCACTGCCTGCTAGTGTGTTACAATTCCCACTCAAGTCAATGGGAAGGCTCCCTGTAAGTTCACCAAGTCAGGTTGGGCTCGTATTTGAGACCGCTTTGTGTGCTTACCTTAATATTTTAAGTGCACTTTCCTCCTACATGAAGAATCTAGCAAGCGGTATATTTTGGAGATAGCAGAGAGCTCCCGCAGGGAAAGCTCTTTTAGCCTGATACCGGTGCAAGCAGCTTTGTAGCTGACTGGCTGTGAAAAGCAGTAGTGCACACAGGAAAAAGGCATCTTCACCCATGGTTTTCAGAGATTTACTTCATCATCCCTTGAAGGAGAGCACCTCAAGTGGTACCATCAAGGGCAAGCTCATGCTAGAAGCTGTTAAAGCATATTTGAGGTTTAATTAAAAACCTTTATTGTAATTAGATGTAGGACCCCTGACTGCTATCAAAAGGGCAATGTAGTAGTGGAGAGCTGAAGGAAATGTACAGAGCGTGATTACATTGGCTGTTATAGCAGGAAATAATCCTTGGTTTCCCTTCAGCCTTGCAAGTGCTTTGAGTGAGTGTGTGTTCTTGTCTGTGTCCATTCAGTGTTCTGAGGGGCTTTTTTGTACAGCCTGCGAGCAATCCCTTGCTCTTGTACTGCTTTTAAAGTTGTATATGTACTTAACGATATTGCTAGTTAAAGTATGTGAAAGAGTGAGTCAAATGAGGGTTTGTGTTTTGGGTTGGTTTTTTTTTTTTTAGAAATCTGAAGGTTATAAAATATCTCATCTTAATTAGATTTTCTTCTTTCTGAGTCTTTAGGGTCTATGTAAATCACCTGTTCATGTTTTTCCATGTAATTGCAGAAGCTAGAAAAGTGTGCTTGCATATCCCTCATCTCCCTCTTCCCTTGATGAAATTCGTAAATTCCCACTAATAGCAGCTTCAGGAGCTGAAAAAAAAATAACAAAGTTGCCAGTATGGGGAGCTTAGTGATCAAATCTTGAGATCCAGCAATGCTGCTTTACGCTTTCACCAGCTGTCTGGGCATAAAATTATTTTCTATGATCAAAGCTTAACTTGGCTAATGCACAAGTTGTCTTTGTCAGCGGTATTTTAAACTCATGTGCTATGTGCTAAACAAAAAACACCCAACAACTACCCAAAACAAAACCAACCAAAAAACAACCCACAAACAAAAACCAAGCAGCAACTAAAAAAACCCCCAAGGTTTGTTGTGTTCTTTTGCTGCCTTTGAACAGATTTTTTTTAGACCTCATTTGAAGTGGATTATGTCTAATTTGTGATAGTTCATTTGCAAATTTATTGGGAGTTAAGAGTTATGTATGAATATTTATTTCCATCACACCATCTGCCTAAAATTAAATGCATCTTATGTACAACTGTTTGGCATGTCTGTACCTGTATGGGTAGTTGTCAACTTCCTGCAGAATTAATAACAGTGAACTAGAGTTTATGCAGTAGACTGCAGCCATTGTGGTACTTTAAAGAGATACAAATATGATATAGAAGATAGAAGTGATTCCATAGAATCTGATATGTAGGTAACCATTGTGTATTTTGGCTACAATGCGCATATATGCTATTCACAGAAAACAATGGCTCCTTCAGAGTGTTTCAGTTTATTGTGAAAGCAGTACATGTAAAAATATGATTGAATTGTTTCACACTGGTAAACTGCTTTCATTCTGGTTTATTGGGGGGGGCGAAAGTGGTGTGTGTGTATGATTTTGTCACTTCTCAACCTGTGTGTTTATACAATTTTTGGTTTTCTGTAAGATCATTACACTCTTAAGAACTGTCCATGAATGTTTGGAAGACAAAAAAACAATATAAAGGAAATAAGTCCAACAGGATCTCTCTACGTGTTTAAACATAGTGCTGATCAAACCATAAAGGTAAGCTCAATGTATAGCTTAATGCCATAAAACAACTTGAGTCTACTTTTGTGCCTATAATCCTGTTCTAATTTGTTCTTAAAATAAAATGAAAAAAGCACCAGAAGCTGCTCATTTGGTACCACTCAAAGCAGTTTAACCTTAATTATACATTAGATGTGGATATCTGAATTAACATGGCTCGATAGTCTTGGATGGTATCTGCTTGTTTTGAATCTAAGGGGTTGTTCCAAGGGGGAATTGCTAGCTCAAAAGCAGCTTCCTCATTAGAAGATCTGGATCGTTGCTCGGAGTTGATGTTGATACGTATTTGTAGAAAGCCCAGCAAGGCTGAGAGTTTGCTATAAAATAACATAAGAAGAATAAATGTAATTTTACCAAGTCTGAAGAAAGTCCATTCATACAATGTAAGGAGCAATTAATAAAACATTCATTCAGGTTTTGAAAACTGTAGGGTTTTGTTCTGCTTATTCCTTCCTTTAATAATCATCCCCATTAATTTATCTAAGGGTGGATATAAAATCAAAAGTATGCTACTTCAAATTCACTGTCTAAAATCCTGAGCAAATTGATGTAACTTTGAAGTTGAGTCTGATTTGGAGATGGGCCCTGCCTTCCACAGGGAGCTGGATGAGATACCCTCCAGAGGTCCTTCCCTGCTTAAATGCTTTTGTCACTCTCTGATGACTGATACTCTGCCTGTGTCTGATGTTTACGTGGCTCTTTCATTGCCTTGAGTTTGTTTGCTACCCCTCGCAGTAGCCTCAGATAGAATATTCTAAGATATGCACCCTCTTTTACAAATAGATGAGGTATTCTTGCCCCAGACTTCTCAAGGCTGTGCTCTGTGGAAGCAGCAGATCTAAGACTCTTGTTCTGCTGTCTGGACCTTCTTGTATGATGGAGGCTACCACCTCAGCCGTCCTTCTCCAGGCAGATAAGAGACGTGGTTACAGCACATTGGGTGTAATGTGTGAAGTTTGTGTGAGTTTATCTGATCAGAGCAAGAGAGCACCACACACCTTGTCATCGATAACATTCCTTAGAAGCCTTTATATTTTTTAGCCTTGATGTGTTGTTGTTACTGCTGTTCGTTGCAATTTTAAAGTCAGTAATGTATAGCATTGCTTTAAGTCGTGTTCATTTAATAAAGAAGTCTTGCACCAGTAAGTTAAAAGATGTTCCTTGTGTTAGGGGTAATATAAGTGGTTTAAATATTTAATGAGATTTTATATATAGAATCATGTGGAGAGTAACCTTGCCTCCATTACTGATTTGTGGCCAAAGATGACCACATAAGATTCAAGGTAGCCAGTGGGAAGTGGGATACAGTCTATGCAATGGCATTGCTTTGTGTGTTTTCACTTGTTCCATTTCTGTAAGGCAAAGGCCATCATTTTGATGGGAAGTACCCCTGAAACTATTTTAAATGCTAATTGTTTTTCTCAAGGAACAATAGAATGGGTTATGAAAACTGCAAGAGATTGCCAGTTTGCTTGAGGAACATTGGTAACTGTGGGAAATAATTACATTCCTGTTCCTATGCGAAGCATGCTTCTTCCTTCTTTAGATTGCTAAAATGCAGTGGTATATATAGAAGAGGTCAGAAAAGGTGAGCTTTTCTTGAAAAGCTTGTATAACACATCTCCCACGGTTCTCTCCTAATGACATAGTTCTGAGATTTCCAGGTTTTTGTGAGGTTCTTGGAGTTGTGGGTGTGTGCGTTTGTAGTTTGTTTTTTTTTTTTCTTGAATGAATGAATATCCAATAATTAACATGGCATAGTAGTGAGCTAATCTCAGAAGAATGTCATGTATCCAGTGGAAGAAATGCCTGAGTACATGCTGTACTATTCTGTGACTGAATTATAGATTACATGACTTTCTGTAATGCGGTGCTTGTCTTGAAGTACTCTGTTGGCAAAAGGGATGTACAATGCGTGTTGCCTTTAAATAATAAAGATCCATATAATGGCAGCACTTAATTCTTTATTTGAAGATGCGCTTCATTTAAAGGATTCTACTGCATGGTTTTAGAAATATGTGTAGGCCATGGCTCAGAGAGCGGCTGTACAAAAAACCCCAAAGTGTATATATTTTTGTATAAATAAGGAATGTAAGCTTTAGTCTTCAGGAGAGATGTGTGTCGTGGGCAGATGAGCAAGCACCTGCTATGTTTCTGGTTGCTCATACATCTGTAACCCCCCAGGCATTAGACCGTCTTGTTGTCTTGCAAAATCTGGCTCCTTTGCACAGCAGTGGAGTTGCTTACCATAATTTTATTGCTTTTGCTGCTCAGTCTGGTCTCCTGTAGAGCTGGGAGAGAGGACTTGCCATGGTGTCGAAACACACAGAAAGTTTGAGTCTGGCGGTCTCTGGGCTGGGCATGGCCTGGTCAACACAGCAGGTGAAACAGAGGCCTCGGGCAGATTAATGCAAGATTGCCCTAGAGGTAATCCTGAGAAACTGAGGCCATTTCTGCTTTGTGTGCTGCTCACTTCTCTGGGGATCGATTTGTCTCCCATGTGCTCAGTGTCATGTTCAGGTGGGAGGTGAGGAGCTCTGTTTGCCATTGAAAGAGGAGCAGAGTCTTTGCCATGGCTGCACAATAAGTCCCCTGACCTATGCCAGCATGTCACCCTTTCCCAGGCTGAGGAGCATAGGTGGTAGAGCACCTACTACCTGGAGTGTCCTGCCAGAGAGCTGTTTTCTTGCCAGGAATGGAGCCAGCCTCTCCCCCTCTGATCATGGGTGTTTTGCTGTGGAGAAAAGGAAAGCTGCAGAAGGAGCCTGAGTGAGAGGGATACAACTCTGTAGGTGACTGCTGAGCACTTTTCCTTCCATGCCAAGAGCGCCCTGAGTCTGGGCTGCCTTTCGATAACACTTGGGTATTTTTGTATGTCAGTGGGAAGGTGTGTGAACAGCACCGGAAAATTGGAGAGGACCAGTTAGGTAAGAGGCGCTTCAAAGCAAGACTGGGATTTGGATACCCTCCTGCCTATTTGTTCACAGACTCCGTAGATCTCACGTTTGTCTTTTTCCAGCTTGGGTCTGGCAGAGGGAAGAAGAGAGTGTTTTCAGCCTACCCTACTGGTTAAGAAATTCTGGAAAGTGGGAGCAGAGGCTCAAGGCTGGAGCCAGAGCTGGGAAGCAAAGACCTTGTGGTTTCTGAGAAGTCCTCTACCCCATGGTACGTTTGTAGCTAAGGAGGCAGCTGCCTCTGCTCCTTTTCAGTCAGCTACCATCTTGGTGAGGCACAGGCGTACCTGGGTTTGCCCCAGTTAGTTGTTTTTTTGGACATGTCTTTGTGTTTATTCTTTTCTTCCTTGGCTGTAAACGACTGTCCAGTCAGCATCAGGAATGCTAAGTCATCCTACAAGCACCTTGTACAGTAAATGGGAAGTGACTGTTGCCTTATGTGGAGCCCCTGAATTATGCTGAGGCACTTTTGCGGATTTTGACACCCAGGACAAAATGCTGAAATTTCTGCTTGGATGATGTCAAAATCCTGGTGAATTTGAGCTGTGAGACCACCTCACTGTTAAACGTACCTGTGTTATGCCACACTTGGGTTATTGAAGGCTCTGTCCTATGTTCAACTCTGTGTGGATGAAGAGGGATTTCTTAGGGAATAGTTTAGAATATAAATATCCCATTGAAGAAGCAGGAAATTGTTTTGTCTCTTCCACAAACAGCTTCTCTTTAACATATCTGTGACCTCACATAGTTATTTCATCTGTTCAAATTCATGGCTTTCAGAAGAAAGCCTTGTTGTAGCTGTTTTGAGTTCTGCCTTAAGGACATTATGCAGTCAGTCCCAGCTGGCTGGTTCCCTCAGCTCTGGTAACACTTTTTAAGTGTCTAAGTGACTTGAGGATCCGCATGCACAAGTCATTTTCATACTTTAGAATAATCTTATTCTCAATCCATACAATAACAAGGAAATGTAAAAGCCAGAGAGAGTGTGTACAGGAGCTAGCAGTGATAATCACACTGTACAAACTGACAGTGAGCAGAAAATCTGTATTTATTGCGATTTTATTTTTGGTTTTTTTTACAAGGCTTTGCTGTGGAAAGTTGTGGCTAGAGAAACTTGATGGGGGGTTGGTATGGATTCTGCCAGAAAGAGCTGCTCCCTGCAGCGTGCACAAGTGTGCTGCAGAGTCGCAAAAGACTATCCTCATGGCGCTGGCTGTACAAGAGTGGAGGAGTATGGACCAAGTAATTTATGGACACGGGGCTTCCCAGCTTTAGCTCCTTTGCCCTTCATCCAGAGCAGAATTCATCTGAGCAAGTCCTTAAAATAACATCATTTTGGCTTGGGTGAGGTTCCAAAGGACTGACTTCTCTGTGGAATAATTTTATCTGAGAACTTAATGGTGACTGAAATACCTCGGTATTTCTGCTGAATTCAATAGAGCTTGGCTTTACACAGAAGTCTGTGCACCTGGTTGTGCGAGAAATGCCCTTTTAGAAACTGGACTTTGCCATTCTACCTTTGTGTTTTTATATAATCATTTCCACTGGCTATTTGATGGCTAATTTGCTGACTGTTTATAGACTTAGAAATAGTTTTGAATATGAAACAATTAGCATTATCTCTAGCTATCTTTATTTACTTTAGTTGATTGTTATGACATCCAGGAGCGTTATTTAATTTTTTATGTGTGGGTGCTTCAACTTTGTGCTTTACTTGACACATTCTTTCAAATTCATTATTCTTGAATTCAAGTATGTTATTAATATTTCTACAAATATTCATTGGCTGAGGACATGTACGTGATGAGTGGAAGCTCTGCAGTAAATCAAAAAACGCATCGAAGAGTGTACTGTTTTGTTTCTTGCCAAGGTTTCCTTCAGTGCTAGAAGAAGGTCAGTCATTACCTTCATCACATAACAGCTGCATGTATTTTCTTACTTCAGCCCCTACGATAGGACTCTGTAGAGAACTGTTGTATGGAAGAAAGGAATACTTGGTTGTTTCTGAAGAGATTAATTCCATTCACTTGCATTATCTCAAAGAGCCACATACACAAATATTTCACATATTCTGCAATATGTTTTTATGTCCCCTACTACTTTTACTGGAGAATACTGTGTAGGTAAAATACTTAATATTCAGGGAAACTTGCTGAAAACATGAAAATTATGACAGTCGTAGAATGGTTATTGCTGAAAGGGACCTTAGCGATCGTCAAGTTCCAACCCCTCTGCCATAAGCAGGGGCACCTCTCACTAGACAAGGTTGCCCAAAGCCCCATCCAACCCAGCCTTGAACACTTCCAGGTAAGGGGCAGCCACCACTTCCCTGGGCAACCTGTTCTAATGAGTCATCACCCTCATACTGAAACATTTCTTTCTAGTATCCAATATCTATCTATCCCCTTCCAATTTAAAACCTTTCCTGCTCATCTGATCACTACACACCCTTCTAAAAAGCCCCTCTCCAGCTTTCCTGTAGGCCCTCTGAGGTACTAGAAGGCTGCTGTTAGGTCTCCATAGTGCCTTCTCTTCTCCAGGCTGAATAACCCCAACTCCCTCAGCCTGTTTTTATAGGAGAGATGCTCCAGCCCTCTAATAATCTTTATGCCGTCCTCCATTTCCATGTCCTTCTTATATTGGGGACTCCAGAACTGGACATGGTACTCCAGGTGGGGTCTCATGAGAGCAGAGTAGAGGGGGACAATCACCTCCCTTGACCTGCTGGTCATGCTAGCCATTTGCATTGCATCCCTGTGTTAACAAATTACCTATTTATTAAAAGAAACATTTCAGAACTTTGAGATGTTTTCTTCTTCTTTTATGTCTTTTCCTGATTTTATCCTAGTACCAAATTGCTAATTTGCCGAAGAATAGAATAGATAGAGCTGCTCTTAATTAAAAATGCATATACAGCTTAAGGCCTTAGGTCATTTCATTTGGGGGGAAGAAGGGTGAGAGTCACACATTTCAATGTGCAATTAACTCTGTGATTCTGTATCTTTAAGAAACAGGCAGAATTTCCAAAGAGCAATGAAAGTGAGCTACCCTTAAAAGGCACTGATTTATGTATGAGGAATTAACTTGAAAGAAACATTATCATCATAGTTTAGGGGGATTGTTTTTTTTTATAGAAGATGGTAATTTTTATAAATTTTATAACATTTACATTTTGAAAATGTGTTAAGTGCCTAAGTTTATATTTATTTGTATTTCCAAAAACTGAAATCCACATCCCTAAACTAATGTGTACATTGTTATAATAAAAATAATGCAAACACTTTCATCACCATTGGAACTACAGTGTATATTTCCGATGTCTGTAGACATTGTGATGTGATCTTTTCCAGTACAAAGACACATTTGGATTTTCAGACCTGAAATAGTGTATGTTAAGTGAGGCTCTTCTTAAGAAGTCTGTCCTGAGTCAAAATGTATTCATTCTAGTTCAGATGGGAGAGGTAGTATCATCAGTGTAGTTCTGAACAGTGAAAAAATCTGGAGTTAGGCTTTCTGTTGACTGTAGAGTTACAAACCAACAAAGCAACTCGATTGGGATGTGACTGCTTTTCAAAACCTAAAAGTTTAGTAAGATTTGTGAGAGTGTGATTTTTTTTTTTTTTTACCAGTTTGTAATATTTTTCTTAGCAGACATGTGGCATTAAATAAATTGTAATGATATACAGTGAAAAATACCGATGTGCATTTTGAAAGTGTAGCCAAATTGTATTTTGAATCCAGGGAGCTAATAACAGTGGTCTGGAATGTCCCACTTTGCTCATGTCTCTGCATGTTTCTATCTCTGTGAGATCCAGCAGTCTCATTGTAGTGCTGAGTGTCCTGAACTGAGTATAGTGACTTATTTGTAAGGTTGGTGCATACCTAGAAATGGTGCAAGCATATTTTGGGTACTCTAAAGTAGACTTACGATGTTTATGTTTTGTTTACCAGTAACACTATGTAACAGAGCAATCTGCTGTTCCCATTTTGATGCTGTGTGTTATTAATCACTCCTGGGTAGCCCGAGGAAAACTACATATTTTTATTGTAGAAAACTGTTTTCTGCATGTGGTTATATTGTCGTAGCTATCTTAAGTTAGATAGGGTGTTCTTCTTTGAGAGGTGGTGATTCAGTTTTCTTTGGATGCTTCTTTTCTTTTGTATAAAGTCAAGTGGCCTGGATATTTTTCTTTAAAAGTAATCACCATTTAAGTAGAAGGCTCATGCAGAAGGCATCGGTTTTAATCCTATGCAAGTTTTATTTTATCAGATTTTATTTTAAAGTTTTAAAAAACTTAAAAAAGTTTTATTTTATCAGTTTTATTACCAGATCAAATGGCTTTCAAAATTGAAAGTTAAAGTTTTTCTAAGATTGCAAGGTGATTTCCACATGTAGTTTCTATGGTAGGCAGTACAGGAGGATTCAGTGCAGTATTCTTCGTGCACTAATGTCTGACCTTCATGATGTTCTTTAACAGGAGTTGCTTTCAGCTGCAGCTCAAGGTGCAGGCTGGTGGCATTGTATGCTCCTGTAAATGGAGGTTGGAGGTAAAATAAAGAAGCAGTTCCAGACATTCTGGCCCAGAGCATAATGTTCAATACCTAATCCTCAGCTAGTAGTGTGGAACATTAAGAGCTTCAGTTTTGTCTCCCTGTCAGCATCACTGAGTAGGTTCTTTTACTCAAGAAATTAATTCTGTTTAACTAAGTCAGTTCTTTCTTAGTTCTGAGTGTAGGTGTCTTCCAATACTGATTTGTCCTTTTACCTCCCACGTTGGTACTATAGTAAGGTAGTTTGTTTATTTTTAAACCTTTCCAAAATTCAGATATATCTATCCTAGAAGCTAAACTATATTATAACTCCATGTTTATATCCTCTCTGCCTTAGTTATTTTCACTTGTTTGGTGGTGGTGCCAGTGTGGTTTTGGAAAGCAACAGGATACTGAAGTTTTTTCCCCACTTAGTTGTTACTCCAATGTTGTACACCTTTTGTTTGCATTAGACTTTGGCATCTGATCAATGCGAAGATAAAATTTAATATTTCATTATTTGTAGTGGCTTTCAAAAATCTTAGTTTCTGAGTTTTCCCATCTGGCACTTTGATTTATTTCATCAATTTTGTATGGCTTTTAACTTTGGGGCGATATGGATTTATGTGTCTAGTCTTTCTATCTGTGTAATTTTGAAGTGCAAGGATTCCTTTCATGTTGTTTCAAAGTGGTTCGTTCTGTTTATTTATTTCTGTATTTTATATCTGTAATGCACTCTGATATTGGAAGAATACTCTCTAAATCATTGGTACACTAACCACTTCGTGTTTCTGAAGGATCAAGTCGACATTAAAAACCACTCTTGATAACGTTCCCATCCATAACTAAAATCGTATTTCCATCTCCATTGTAGTAAAGCAGTGGGGCACACGACAAACTGACATTAGCGATTGTGTGCTGAAGGTAGGAGAATGAGAGATTGTTCCCAGCCTTGCGTTTTGGTCCAGTGAGAAAACAAGGGGTGAAAGAGCTTGGAAGGCTGAGTAGTTAGTAATTAAAGTATTGGTAAACAGTGTGCCTGTATTTCCAGAAAGAATGAAAATAAATGTGTGTACTTGCACAAACATGCTTTTAAAATAACTTCCTTTTTTAGCAATGCTTTTATAGCTCTTCTAGTCACTTTGTTCTTTTAATCTCTTTTCGACCTTTTTCATATAATATATGAAAGGTTTTTGGTGATAATGGCTGCCAGCCTTCCATTCCCAAACCCCACAGCTGCACTGTCGACATCTTCAGCAAATTAGATCCTTTTTCAAATTGGTTGTACTTTTTTTTTATTATTATTTTAAACCACTGAATTTTGCTCTTTTCAAAAACAGTATGTGGAGTTTCATGGTTCTTATTTTAGTGGCTTTAAGATCTCTGCATTTATTTTGGAAATCATCTTATTTTCTCTGAACTATGTAATGCATTTGGACATTCTGAATATCATACAGTGGACTCAATGATCTCAGAGGTCTTTTCCAATCTAGTGATTCTGTGATATGAGCCCTAGTATTTTCAAAGTAATAAGATACACATTGGATCAAACGGTCCTTTTCCCACAAGCTGATTTTAGGTCATCTTCCTGGAACTACTAAATCGTAGTGATAAACAGTAAATAGTGATCCAGTTCTTTCTCTTGAAGCCTGTTATTGGAGAGAGACAAGGTCTTATATACTGTTTTGCAAAGAGAGACAGAATACAGCCCATGCCTTCCTAAAATCCTACAGAAGCTCTTAATTTAGATCTTTGATGTTGCATAGATCCATGATGGCCATCATTTTATGTGATTAAACACTGCAAGGATATTGTTTGTATCTGCATCCATTATGTATGAAAACAGCTAGCTGAGACACTAGGTCAAACCCAGAACTTGGGTTTGGGGGAAGAAAAGAAAAACTGATGCTTTGGGATAACAGACATTTTAAATGGTCTTCACATTTGTCAGTCTGCATCTAATGTCTGTTACTGCCTTTACAAAGGCTTCGTTTTTCACCTCTTTTTCCCTTTTTCTCTGCCTTTGAGCATCTCCTTCCTTTACTTAAGTTTTGCTATTCGTGTTAATATGGCCTTGGTGTCCCACCTGGCAGGTGTATATGATGAGCCTCCGTGCATTTACCTTCCCATGTCACCCTAATCAGCTCAAACAGAGGTTTGACTTCCACTCTGTTCTGGGAGAAAGTTGGGGTCAGCTAACACATGCTAGCTAATCCTGATCCAGCCTCAGTTTTTCACTCTAAACCGGACAAAACCAGGGAATCGAATTATTGGGCCTTACTTGAGCCAAAATCCCAACGAGGCTAACTAAGCCCTGAAAAAGTGTGGGAGGTTGCTGGACTTTGCTCCTGAGTTGCATCTGTTGTATAAAGGTGTTTTGCTCATTAGGAGAAAAGGAATCCAAAGCACAGTTGTTTGTTTACCCGAGCCTTGAGGTGGCCTCTGCCCTCCTCATCATCTGTTGTTTCTGTGAGGCCTGTGGGCTTGTTTTACTGACACTGAATCTTTATTTTTGTGTTTTCCCTCTCTTCCCCTCCCTCCCAGACTGGCAGATAGCTACTCTTGCCTTGCTGTTGGGTGGTGCTGCCATCATTCTCATAGCTTTCCTGGTTGGGTTGATCTCCATCTGCGTGGGATCTCGGAGGCGGTTCTACAGACCAGTCGCAGTCATGCTGTTTGCTGCAGGTAAGCAGATCACCGGCACCATTATGAAAATTTCATGAGAACAGATTCACATTTGTGAAGGAAGACGTGCCTTGTTCTGCATACTAATTCGGAGGCGTTTGGTTTACTTCTGCATTAACTCCTCTGAGGTTTTTCAAGATAACCGGTTCTGCGTGGCGTTAATAATTTGTGGCGATTGCGCTGTTACTGGTTCATAAGCAATTATTTACTTGCATTATATGCCTTGTTTTGTGAAGCACATGCAGCAGGGGAAACTACAGAGGGTAAATCTCAAGGTAACATTTTTAGTCTGTGAATTTGTGCAGCTTGGTGTCCCCATTTTTATTCTTTGTGCAAAGCCATTTCTGTTATTTTAATGTGCTTCCTTTTAGTTTTAAAACAGGAGAAAATTAATGCTCAAATGTGAACCCTTCGAGCCCTGCGTGTGAAAAGAAATAGGATTATGTTGCAAGGTGTTTATATATGCCCTCGTGCCATGGGGAATTAATTTCATTGTGTCAGCTTGCTCACTTAGTTATTAATTTAACAAGCTGTCACAGCGTAGTCCCTGTTTAGCTTTAAAAACATGAAAATGGAAAAGTTTATATAGACCATCACAAAACCTTAAGGGAGACCTGTGAATCTGAATTGTCCATAAAACTGGTCCAGTGGGGTATGATCACAATATCAGATCATCTCCTGCTGTACGTTCTGGTGTTTGGGGGCTTAGTCAGCACGGATGTTTCTGTTTCTCCTGAGATTCACCAACCATTGTTTGCCTTCATCCTGTCACTCACAAGCTGCATTGGAGCCAGCAGCTTAAGCCCCTTCTGATAGCCCGTAATTAAGAGGATGACAGAGCCCAATCTTCGGGATGTATTTAAAAAAAAAAAAAAAAAAAAAGAAAAGCCACGTACAAGGAAGATATGAAAAGATAATGCAGAATTTGAAGGGTGTTCAGGACCGAAGCAAAGCTCCCGGGAAGGATCCTGCTGCCCCCTGGCTGCTAATGATACTTTGACTGAACCGCACTGCTTTGAGGTGCAGTTTTATTTGCTCAAGATAGATTGGTAGGTTATATTTCATTTGATTTTAGGAGAAATTAATACCACTTAGAATCGGATTTCTTAAGCAGAAATCACTTCTTTTTATTCTATGTGTTGCATTGCTTGCTTGGTTGAATGAAGAAAGGTGCTGGTGCCATTATTTTAAAATATAGTGTTAATTCTGATATTGTAAAGCATTCTGGGCAGTTAATTTTGAAGGAAATTGGGTTATTGAATTTTCTTATTTGTTTCTTGAATTGCTACATGATGTTAAGAAAAATTAACTTAGTAGTTCAGCTGTGCACTGCCTATCTTGGCATGTTGATCATTTACTACATAGTTAAATTCTTACTAAAAAAGAAACAAATTTTCCCGATAAAAAGAAAATCCCCAAATCCTCCTGTTTGGCTTAAAGTTTAATCTATTCTCCTTTGCATAAAAGTAGTTCAAGTGTTTACTGCAAAAGTTGGGAGGAAAGGAGGGTTTAATGCTTACTTGCATCAAAAAGGAAGATGTATTCATCTTTTAGCTCATGAGCAATGTTCACCTCTTTCCTTTGCCTCTGGGTGCGTGTATGTGCATCTGTTTTAAATAACCATGACCTGAAGCATATAAGAAGAGGAGAGATGGTGTGGCCTGCCCCGTTCTTCTTCATTATCTGGCAGATCTGAGGAGAATCCTTTTGGGATTTGATGCTGTGACATCATTAGTGTCTCCTACAGTTATCTTTGATGTCAGCTGTTTGTAGAGTTGAATGGCATATCTTGAAAGAATTATGGAAAGAGTTGCGTACTGGAGAGGGGAGTTAAGATTGCAGTGCAGTGGAGTTTGTGCCTTATGCAACTGCACATGGATTCAAACCTTCACCTGTAGATTTCACAGAAGATCTTTGAGGATAAACCCCTCCCTGACCTGTGAATCTGCTGACAAGATCAAGTATTCTGTATGACTCTTGTTAGGAATCTGCCAGCTGCCTCTGGGAGAAGGACACAGGATGAATTGCCCAGAGGCATTTCATGGTCGGTGTGTCAGATAGAAAACGTTACTGCATGGGAGAAAGGACAAACTAGAAAAGTGGTTTCCAGGCACTTTAGAGTCCAAACAGTTGGCTCCAGGCATATTTTCTTTTTCTTAAAGTTTTGATTTTTTTTTTTTTTCCTCCCCTCAGTTTCAGTTAGTGACTCTGTAGGTGATAAAGAAGATTGACTGATTAGGACAAGAAGAGATGAGAAAACAAGGAGACAACCCTCCCACCCCTTCAACCTAGATACTGAGAATAAGCCAGCAAGCGATCAACAAATGTGAATGTGTTTAAAATATACACCATCGGTTCTGTGTAATGGGGAGAGGAACAGAAATACCTTAGGTAGTGAAAGAATGCAGAGCATACGGAGAAGCACTTGCAGGATGCCCTTGTGTGAAGCCACCTTGGCTCATACAGCTCCTCCCAGCATTTTTGGTCTAGTGGGGGGCAGGGGGGGAGGTGTCACTAGCTTATGTAATCACTGGAGTGTCTTAGCGATTGTGAACCAAACTGGCCCTGAAAGCTCTACTCTCAAAGTACAAGCTCACAAGCTTTCTCTAGGAGTCTCGTGATATGGTTACCAGATAACTGAGTGCTAACCAAGTCCAAATGTAGGGGTAAGAAGAGAAAATTTAACTGTTAGAAGTCCATAAAAGCAACCAAAAAAAGTAATTGAAAAGAT
The DNA here is from genome assembly GCA_013400835.1 of Zapornia atra. NCBI lineage: Eukaryota > Metazoa > Chordata > Aves > Gruiformes > Rallidae > Zapornia > Zapornia atra. The sequence goes on along the minus strand of VZTU01025483.1, from coordinate 16,043 downwards.
TCTTGCTTTCTAGGGTTATGTTCTAATACTGTTTAGAGAAATAACCTGTTGAGGTTAGTAAGCTTTTAACATACTACACAGGATGTAAGCTGGGAAACAGTCATAGGTGAGGGGGTAAAAGTAATGATGGTAGATATTATTTGGGATGTATCTTTCTGTTCTGACAGTCAGACCAGAGTCTGTCTGGGTTGTGTCCTTTGTTCTGTGCTATTACCTATTTTCATAATGATGTGGAAGATAAAATAGAAGTGTACTCGCCAAATCTTACAGTGAAATTAGAAAAAAAATTACAGTCTCAGAATTTGATTTTGAGAAATTGATGGAATGGTCTGAAAAAGTACAAATTACTTCAGTAGGATTTAGTACAAGTTGCTGCAGGGCAGCAAAAAGAGTCACAGCATCATAGAAATACTGACATGGGAGATACTCTGTACGTCCTGTAGTCCAACCTTCTTGTTGAAGCAGGACAGTCGCTAACACTAGGTCAGTCAGCTTTAGTTTTGTTTGGACTGATCTGGGAGAACTTTCAGGATGAAGATTCCACACTTTCTCCAAGCATGTTGCCCTGGTGCCATATTACCTCCCTTATGATGTCTTCTGAGTTTGGGTGTGTTTTTTTTCTATCAGTGTTGCAGCTACATTTTCAGGTAACTGTAGGCTGGTTTGAAATTGCTCCTTAGCCTTCTCTTCACAAGTCTAAACAAACCTAGCTCCCTCATCTTCCTCTCAAGAATAATTTGCTCCAAGATTCTGATTATTTTAGCAGCTCTCTGGACCCTTGTCCTTGGTTGATGAATCCATGTTCCTAACTGATCGCCACTTTGTTCCGTGTGTGCTTGGAAGTGGACTCCAAGAGGATATACTCCACAGTGCTTCCAGGGATTGAGTTGAGACTGACCAGTCTATAATTCTGTGCATTTTTAACTTCTAGCCTTTCTAAAAAGACAAAATATTAGCCTTTTCCAGTCATCTGAATATCTTCTGGTCACTGTGATTTTATTTTTTTAAATTATTATTTTAAATTTTTTTCATAGATGATAAAGAGGGCTCACAATCACATTGGCCAACTCGTTCATCACCCTTGGGTCAATCTCATCTGTCCCCATAGATACGGATGCAACTCTTAAGTCATCCCTAACTTGTTCCTGTAGTGCTGACACCCTCCCAAACCATGTCATCAAAGTTTTAGAGAAACTGTCATGGTGCATCATCTGTCTGGACTGTCTTTCCTATCATTGTATAAATATGTCTTCTGAATGTCATTTTGCAGCTGATGCACCTGTGGAAATAATTTATTACACTTCTTACCATTTCCTACCTTAATGTTGGACTCCAGCTGGGCTTCAAACATCCTGATTTTGTATCCAAGTATAAAAGCAATGCTATTATACTCCCCTCTCATTGTCTGTCCTTGTTTCCTGCTCCCGCGTGCCCCTTTCTTGCACATTCATTGAGAATGTTTGGCCAGCTGGGCCTCCTGCTGAAATTCTTGGTCTGCCTGTGTAGCAGGGTGGTCTGTTCTTGAGCTAGCAATATTTTAAAAATCTGCATGTACCCCCTTTCTCCTCATGCTGCTTCCCAGTTAATTGCATGGGTTGTATTAAGTGCAAACAAGTTCCTAGATAGCAATTTCATGTGTGTTAACGTTTGAGACTGCAGCACTTCTTGGTTATTAATGAAGTGCTCCACTCCATGTGAACGAGCAAGAGGAATGGTAGAGAGCACAAATACTGACCTTACTAGCCAGCATCACACTTTTCATAAAGATAGAGCAATTAGAAAGCACCATAATAAGGTTTTTTGGACAGCTGTTATAGTCAGGCATTTGAACATGGAAAAAAAGAGTGTTCTTTTTCTAGCTTTAAAACACCTGTTGGGATTTTTGCATGTTTAATATGGTGAATAAGTGTAACTGCAAGTATTTCGTGTAAACAGAACAAAATTAATATTCCCACTCCTGGGCAGTTGTCTTGCCACTGTCATGGTGGTGTTTTAGTCATAAAGATGAGTCTAAACTTGAAGGGAATGGTCTAGTTTGAGATTACTAATCTTTTTTTTGAGTAACATTTTGAAAAATATTTTAAAAACATATATAGATTTCATTTACAGCCTTTTTTTTTTCTACAGGGAAAGAGTAGGCCTTCTGGAAAAAAGGTAGTACATACACACACTTCCCAAAAAGCAGGTCAGCATGTTATGGAGTTCCTTTAAATTCATTAGAAGCAGATGAGTAGTTGCAAGCATTGTTTTTAACATCTTTTTGGGTCATACTGGTCATTTGTCATAACTTCACTGGCATGCTTCTAGCCTACACATGTCTCTTCCCACTTTACAGGGTGCAACAATGACAGAAGGCAGGGAGAACTGCAAATCAATGGCAGTGTTGTGGGGCATGGGTCTTTCCACTGGCCAGTTGCTGCCAGCACTTCCTTTCAATTATTTCTGATAGCATAGCTGATCTAATAGTAGCAAAAGCAGTTTCTCACTGTAAAAGTATCTTAAGGTACCTGTTACGGATGTTGCTCCTTTCACTCCTTCCACCATGTGTTCATCTTCCAACAGAATCACTTTTTTGTTTTGACAAGTCCAATCTGTAGGTTAAAATTCAGCATACTTCATATGTTAGATTGAGGGGAGGTGGAGAGCTTCCTTGGTTGATACTTCACACACACACACACACCCCCCAGAGCAGTTTCCTGTGTTGACTCAGCAGAGATGCTGCAGCCCCAGTTCAGGATGCCACTGAAGAACTTGCTTATATCCATTCATCTTAGAAAATCCTTTTTGACTTTGAATGGTCTTAAAGATGTGTCTGGAAGCAGAGCATATGTGCAGGTATTTTTGGGTGTAATGATGCTCTCCTTATGCAGAATTGGAATGCATAATCTTTTCATAAGTGTAGGCACTTTCCCTAGCGTACCCTGCTGAAGCTTCTCCAGTGTTGCGTAGTATTGTGTGAGCTGGCAGGCAAAAATTATATTAAAGTGGAATAACACAAAGTAACACTTCAATAACTTTAGGATTAAAAAAATCCTGTGGATTTTGGTATCCACATCAGAAAATCCACTATCCAAACATTGTTCAAATTGTCAGCCTCAAGTCAGAGTACAAAGGCTAGTCTTTAGGCTAAGTGGACAAGGGAGGAAGGGAAGAAGTTTCTGATGGATGTTTTGCAAAGTGTTATCACCAAGGATGCGTAATGAACATTGGAAATCATCTCCCCATACTGGTCCACCTCCAGAGGACAGGAGAGCAGCATTGGTCTCCAGGAGAGGTGCCAGCCTGACAACACTCTAGAGGGCATGTGGGACTGAAAAGGCAAATGACAGATTCTGAGTGTGCCAAGTGTTCAAGCAGTATAATTAATGTTGCTTTATTTTCCTGTAATTTCAGAAGGGCTTCTGTAGTCCAGAGTAGTCTTCCTTTCTGTTACCCACTGGCAGTTTATATTGGTGTAGCTTTATAACAATTCTCTGAGTAGTGTTTGCTCTTCTTACAGTACCTAATAAACTGTAAAGAACTGGACCAGCCAATGTTAAAGAAAGTAGCTAATATGGCTTTACATTTCATACCACTGAACTGTCATCAGAGCATATCTCAGGCCAGCAGATACTTAAGCACATTCTTAATGGTGTGGACGTGCCCACCACATCAGGGGGCTCGGGCAGCTTGCGGAGGAGGTCACCATTAAAAATTGGTAGCTTTCAGTGCTGGAAGGGAGCATTGTGATAACACCATATCAGATATTTGAAGGGCAAAAAGGATGTTTTTGTACATCCTGGTGATGTTTAGTCTTTTGTCAGTGGCAGAGCCAGGGGCCTGGAGAATCACGGCTTCATACAGCTTGTTCTTGTCTTCACACCAAGTATAATTTTCACCTACTTCCCCTGGAAACGGTTATCCCAATTATACTATTAAGAGTACGCCTGAATTTAAAGGAGAATGGACACTAATGAATCTAAATTCTTGTGAAAATTGAGGTTCTTCAACTGTGAATTTTCCTTTAGAGGTTACTGTATGTGTTTGTTGTTTGGGTTTTTTCCTTTAACCTAATGCAATAGTTAACACGTTTGCTGAATTCCACTGCAGATGTGAGGATCAGGCTGCAGGAGACCTGGCTCTCAGACCATCCTGTAGAAAGTCATGGTTTTAAAGCTGTGGTTTTTTCCTGCCTTGGATTTCATCAGTTCTATAAGCCTTCTTTCACCATGAAGCATTTCTGACCCTCCCCTTAAATTCTTAACACAAAGCAGTGTTTTGCTGGTTGGAAGTTTAATGACTGATCAGACTTTATATAGATTCTTTGGTATTCTGTGTAACAGTATCATTAATTCTGATTACAGTACATAGTAATACATATGAAATACGTAATTCAGAGAGTCTCTGCTGAACATAAATATGTATCACCTACTACAACAAGTTATTTCTAGGCTAAGTAAATGATTTGATTCTGAGCTATATTAATATTCATTTATTGTCGTGTCCTGCTTTGACTTATTTATAATAGCTGTAGAGCAAGTGATCTTTGTTTCTTTATTATGGAAGGAATAACAACTGCAAACTAAAATACAAAGGAGGGACAGAAAAGAGTTGGGGAAAGATTGCTTTTGCTGTTTATTTCATGGACATCTGACGGATCATTGTTAATACCGTGGCAGTAACATTTGTTCATCGGTAAGGGAGTGGGGAAGAACTGCTGTGCTCTCTGAGGACGAAATGAATGTGACAGTTTTGTGGTGTTTTTATTTTGCAAGCTAAAAATGCATCAGGAGGATTTTAAATGCTGAATTTTAGCTATGTGATGTTTTCCTGGGTTTGTGGAATTTAATAAAGGCCTCTTCTGACATTTGGGTCTCTTTTCTTTTTTTTCTCTCTTTCAGTTGTTCTTCAGGTGTGCAGCTTAGTCCTTTACCCAATCAAGTTCATCGAAACGGTCAGCTTGAAAATATACCATGAGTTCAACTGGGGCTATGGCCTGGCTTGGGGTGCGACTATATTTTCATTTGGGGGTGCCATTCTTTATTGCCTGAACCCTAAGAACTATGAAGACTATTATTAGAATCATTTAATGGAAAGGAAAATAACAAAAGGATTACCCCATCTTTTCTAACTCACAGTTTTTTTAGAACACTTGTGGAGCACCAAACAGTCTGCTCTGTTGATAAAATAGCCTTTGCCTTTTGGGTGTGAACACTATAACCAGCTTTTACAACCATTTAAAAGAACTGCAAACACTAGGATTGCTGATCTTACATAGGCAGATGCTGCAAGCTGCTGATACATAAGCTTCATTTTTTCCTGACAACAAGCAAAAGGATCTACATGACAGCGATCATTGTGAGAAAACGAGTTGGAATGAGAATGCAACGCCAGCATCTGCTATTGCCTTCAGGGGAGCAGCTGGTAGAGGCTCCATTTAGAACTTTCCCTGTATCATAGAGGATTCAGATGTCTGATAAGCGGGCAATGGCATCTTGTACAATAGGCTGTGTTGGCCCCTTGTTACTTGCTCAAAAAAAGCTCTTAAGGAATTAGTTTCAAGCGACTGTGTTGAGGGCAGTGAATGTAACTGGTTAATGACTTGTCTAATATCTGCATTCAACAGTCTTCTGGGAGAATAATTAAAAAAAAAAACAAAACCCAAAACCCAGGCCGCCAACCACACAGGATTTCGTGAATTGGTAATCGACATCACTGTGCCAGCTGTAGCAGATTGTTGAAGGAGGTCCAAGCCCAGAGACATGTGCTTCTGACTCTGTCGTTGGAAGTTGTCTCAGCTCTGAGTGTTTTGCTGGGAGGGTGGAGATAAGGGGGAGTAGAAAAAGACCTCCTCTGTCCCTGAGGCATCCAAAGTGCATGAATGAATTGCAGTTGTGCTAAGTACCCATTTAACTCCGGTCATGGTTGTGAAAAGAATGCTTATGGAACAAATTCAGTTATATTTTTGAAAGGTGTTTGTTAGAATAAATGAATTTATATAGTGCAACTGTAAATGCAGAGGGAGAGAGAGATATTTGTCTTTAAATTGTAATATGAGCTGTGATGCAGTGGTTAAAATACTAACTTTATGCACATTCTTGAGAGATTGGTACCCCCGATTTTGGTTGGTGTTAGAAAATAAGCATAAAATGGTTTGTCTTCTGTATATGCCCTTGTACAGACTCTGTGTTATGGGAAATGCTTAAAAGTTCAAATCAAGGTAGAACTGGGTGAAATAACTACTTGCTATTCCACGTGTAATGTAGTACTTTAAAATGTTTTCTAAGGCTGTTGCAAAGAAAAAAACTGCCATTTTATAAAAATCTAGTTAAGTTGCAAGTGTCTCTGATCATCAAGAATGCAGCTGAGACTCCATCATGTCCATATTAAAACATTAGCACTGCAGGAGGTAATCTCTTGCTTTTAAAGGCTGAGTTTATAATGGACCGGCTGATGATTATCTACATCTAATTACTCCTTGCTTAGTATGTTTCCCACTTAAAAACATCCAGAGACTGTACACATGAAATGAAACCCAAGATAAAAGAGGGAGAATTTCCACATGAGTTTAATCCGCATCACTTTTATTTTTGTTTACAATTTTGCTTATTTGGATATTTTCAATTAATTATGAACATATTTTTATACAATTCTAATCTTTAGAAATAGCTATTTTTTTTAATGGAGAAACTTAAAATATATTCTATGTGGACCTCTGCAAAAGCAGGTATGCTGGGGCTGCGCATCCACCTCTATACAAATGGTTCTGCTGGTGCCATGGAAAAGACTGCTGAATTAGTCGATGTTAAGACTGTGGTTACAGCGTTAATGCTTAACGGTGCCTGTGCCACCGTTGGCAGGGCGCAGAGGTTCTGTGGTGACCATGGGACAACAGGGCTGCCTTTAGGAGGGTGTTGTGAAAGTATAGCTGCTGTATGGAAGCGGTTTATAAAACCCTCGAGCTCTCAAGGTTATGTCTTTGCTACCATGGTAGAATATTCCACATCGGCAGTCTTTCCAGGACCAGTGGTGACTAATTGAATTAGACAGAGCTTGACTTGGGAGGGGGTTTATGGCAGTGCCTGGAGAACAAAAAGGATGGGAGGAAAAATGATGTCCACTCGTTCCACAGGCGCCAGGGAGTGTCCATAACTCTGCTTTTTTTCTGAGACTGACTTAAGGCGGATGGATATTCGGTATATAGTTACGTCTGTATCTTTCTGATCAGCTGTGTAGTTCTGCTTTTATTTAGCAGCATGGAGAACATTGTAGTTTGGCATGGGACTTAGGTTAACATAGAGAACCCCACTGTGAGAAGATTTCCATACCTTCCTAGGAGAACGGTGCTTCGGTGCTAACATCGTGTGGCACCCCGCCTGTGCTAACAGGAAGGTACAGGGCCGAGCCCATATTGTATCTAATAATTTATCAAGTAATTTTTCTTTATGCAGTGTTTGAGTGAAAACAAATGTCAGGCCTCAGGCATATGCACATTAACGGTCCATGCTCTGAAATCAGTCACCTGGCTCTTAATATGAAAGACTTTCAGGCAAAAAAAAATCTGCAAAGGTGAATGCCTAAAGACAAGGCTTTTCATATTTGAGTCAGAAACCTGATTTTCAGTCTTAACACCTGCTTTTCCTCTCGAAGATAATGCAGTCTATTAGGACACACCTCTCAGACTCCTCAGGTCCTTTACGTTTGGGCATACAGTATATGGGTTTAGGTACCTACTTTTAGCTTAAGTTGCTGCTGCCTGTTGGGGTTGTGGGTTTTTTGCCCCTTACCATTGCCAGTTGTGGCAAGTGTTCTGTTTCTTAGCACTGAACTAAAAGTAAATACAACATTATTTGATTTTTTTTTTTTTTTTCTAGCCACAAAGAGGATACATATCTGTGTCTGGAGTGTGTGCGCGACGCATTAATCATTTTGTTTGTTGTGCTTGAGTCATTCCACCACCATTATTTCAGTTGTTTGGCTTTCACACAACAAATCCATTGTTTTTCTTTCAAATATATATGAATAAATATATATATCGCAAACTTGCAAGCAGGGCTAGTTACTTGTATTTTTTAAGCTTAAAGTATACCGTCCGGTGCTGACAAGTACCTAGCACCTCTTTGGATTTCTTGCACAACTTCGTTTAGCTTTTGTAAATTTTAAAAACGAATATAGAGACACCTATGTGTTTGAAATATAAATGATATATATGAATTAGCATGTAACTGTATATTATTAAACATGCAATGAACTGACTGGTAAGTGAAGTCTAATCTTATGGCTAGCAATGTAATTTATTCAGACTGTATTTTTGTACAGAGCAGTGCACACTAACCTATTGCCTCTGTGTCCTCTATAATGCCTAAAACTGTGCCTAGAAATTTCATTTCTGTCTTTAAAGGAAAAAGAAGGCAACTAAATGCTTCATGTTGTTGATGGTTTTTCTGATGACGTCCTTTATTTATTTTTGAGAAGTGTATGGTATGTTTATTAAATGAATCCATCAAAATATGGTTCGTTTGAAATGGTCATTGTTAGCAGGGAAAGACACTTTTCTTTTTATCAAGACTTTTAAGTTTGCAGTTTTAATACCATTTCTGCATTTCACAATTTTTGTAGCTTACATAAAGTTCTATGTGAAAAAGTAAATGAAATAATAATAATAAAAAAAATTGTTACACTAACTGAATGTGCCTGTTCTGCTCTGGGTGGAATATATTTGGGTGCAGCTGAAATCGGCCTGGTTTTCTGCTGGGCAGACTGAGGAGGAATGGTCTGCTCAGGCTAGTGAATAGGCCTGGTATTGAGTTACCTTATGGAAGGGGTCTTACGGAAATATGCCGGGTGGGGGGAAGAAGGAGAGAGGGAGGGATGCAGGACCTCACCTGGCCTGAGAGTAAATAGCACAGGGTAGGTGTCTGGGTATCATACAGCCCATAGTGCTTTTATAGAAACGCAATTATTGTAACATCAGAAAACCAAATGGCTTTTAATGTGGTAAATAACGAGTCCACCTGTTGAAAGGGGAATCTATATTGAGCACTCTGTTCCAGTGGGGAGGTTTATTCATTATATACACAACACTTTTTCACCTTTCCACTAACTAGGATTTTTTTTTCCATTTTGATTATAAAATATGTGTTACTTTTAACCTGGGGAAAAAGGCCCTGGTTTTGAACAGTTTGGAGAGAGACAGTTTTTGGAACCTGAAACATGGTTTTGGAAACATGGATAAGCACATTTAAAACACTAAAACTATGTTTCTACCAGTTGGTCAAGTACTGCTATCCTCTGCGTTGCTGGGTACCTCCCTGTGGGTGGGTAGCTGCTGGCAGAAGGTGACGGGAGCATTGAGGGGAAAAGTCTTGGCTTCAATGGATTATTCCAGTGAATGAGGATGGGGTACAGAGACTGGAAATCAAGTAATGGAAAAGGAATTTGGAGCAGGGAGCAAGTGTGATGAAGGTTATCAGAAGATTTGTTTTCTTTTGAATTGCCAGTATGCGTGAGGAAGTTAATAGGAAACTAGGATCTCCCAGCCACAGGGGAGTGAGGGAGCAAGCTGGAGGTGGTGACACATTTATTGAAAGCTGCATTAAAATTTTTGTTGTAGTAGGTGTGGCTTTAGGAGGCATATTGCCCAAGGGTTTGACCTGGGCATAATGCCCAAATTTTAGGTCATCTCTGTGCCTACACATTAGCACAAGGTCAGAGGGCCACACTGGCTTACCAGGGGAAAGAAATTAAGCATTGGGGCAGGGTGCATTGTTCAAACCTTGTCTATTCAAACATACTGAATGATAGGGGCACTCACTTGTCCTCCAGCATACCAAAGGCTTCGTAGTAGACTTGACAGTTGAGCAGCATCGCACGACACATTTAGTATCCCCCATAAAGTAGGACTGCACTCTGCTGACAAACCAGATGAAGTGTGGCTAGGTGTACAGCATGTTGTAAACAAGAGAAAAATGTATGGAAAAGTGTGTAGGAGCCCAAGTTTGTTCCTACCAGAATACGGTTTGAAGATGAGCACATAGTGGGAACAAATGGTTTGAGGTCTGTTGAGTGATGCTGAAAACTCCAAGCTCAGGCAAACACAGCCAAAGCAAAAGTCTTTGGGACTTTACAAAAGTCTTTTACATTGATATTTTGGTGTTTTGTCTGTGGGCAGGGAGTTGTAATGCTTGCTTATTTCTGCACCTTGAAGGAGTACTTCCCAAATCAGCGTTTTAGTGTTAAATGTATAGGTGCAGTGGGATTTTGCAGATACAGAAGATTTTTCTGCTGTGTGGGTGACTTCCTGGCACTCTCTTGATGGAAAGCAGCGCTCAGGCTTTTCAAACAAGCAGTAGCTTCAAAGAGGACTTTAAATCTTCCAAGTATCGCAAGAAACCAAGTGTTGCTCTGGAATTTGATACAACGAGCATTGCAATCTACAGGAAGGCTGAGTTTTGTGATTTTCCTCCTGTTCAGTTAATACTTCTGCCAAGTTTTTTCCTGGTTTGTGAGGAGAAACGCAGGATGCAGGCAGACAGGTGGAAAACAGTATTTCAGTATCTCATTAAGAGCATGATTTGTAAATAGTTCCCCCAAAGTAAAATGGGTCAGCAATCCAGTTGGCCATTTCCTACTCTTAGTAGTTTGATTGGTATATAGAAACTCATGCAAGACTTAAATACAGGCATTCAACTAAATTTTGAATTGTAATAGCAAAATCCTGAAGGGTACAGTGAACAGTTTCTGCTGCCTGCTATTGCTTATTTTACTCCTCTGTCCTTCCTTTCGCAGTCCATCTTCATTTGCTTTTTCTGAGCCATGATACCATCCTATTATCCTATTGAACTTTAAGATTTGATACATAAATGAACAAATATTTTACACCTGCTACTTCAAGAGAGTGTCTCTGTGCATACAGCTAGACAGTAGGTGTTTGTTCCCAGGGGAAAGGTGCCAGGGGCATGTTAGTGCTGATGATGGGTTCGTCTTGGTGGAAGCAGCATATCCAATCCAAGGACAGATACATGGGAAGTTCCATGTTTCAGGAAGGGTGTCCGAGTTGGGCTTGGTTCCTGACTGCAATGCGGATCCTTTGCCTTGCAGCTTCTCTCCCCCCACCTGCAAGAGGGAAGGTAATGATTTGTCACCTTTCTGTCAATGAGGCTGAAGAGTGATATGGATGAAATACCTGAAGTGTGACTACAGGGACAGGCATCAGAACTGTTTTGTGTAGCTGATCGTGGTTACTGTAGTGGTACGGTAATATGTTATATCACACTGAAGATGCGGTGCTACAGGGCAGCAGGGGCATGAGTTGTCCATTTACTTTTATACTCTGGATGGGATCTAATCCTTTTCTGAAAGGAGACTCCCCTTCATCTGGTTTGACCAGATTCGACACATACAACATTTTAGTGTTCAGGGTAAAATGATCGGTGAGAGAGTGAGACAACACAAGTGAGCAGTAAACAGGGGGCCCGCTCCCCTGTGTCGAGGTGGGAAACACCTGGGAAAAGTAAGTGACCTTTCTGCAGGAGAAACAGACCTAGAGCCAAGCTTCAAGGGTGACAAATACTGCTGGACTCACAGAAAATCTGTAGAGTTAGTTTCAACTCCCTGAGAGGTTCTAGACTTGCAAAGGAGGTTTGGGGGCTTTTGTCATCTCCAGCCATGGACACACTTCAACTGAACTGCAGCTTCCTGCAGTGTAGGTGCCTTTGCCCCTGTTAGGTGCCTTTGGTCACTGCATACCTCATGAGCATCTCTGTTACTGTACTGTGCACCATAAGTAAAACCATATGCAATGAAACTTAGGCTGAGCAAGACATGGTGGAATTTGGGATGGTCTCCAGTCCCCGCACAGTTCAAGATTAGATGCAAAGACAGCCGTGTCTCTTGGAGAATGTGTAACTCTCAGCTGTACCTGAGAGAAATTGTAGCAGTACGGCAGGGTGCAGAGGAATTTCTGCAGTAGCAGACAAGCCTTGGTATATAACAATGATGAATGGGTTCATAAATGCCTTCCTAAATAAGGGGAATATTTTCTGAGTGACTCAGAGCTGCTGTGGGCCTAAATACTTACCTTTGTCTCCAGGTTTCTGTTCTAAGAGCTATCGCAGGAGGCAGAATCAGGTCCATTATCTTAAATTCTTTTCACTGAGAACAAGCCATTTTTTTTCTCAGAGAATTTTATAATACTGGAATTATATACTAGAATACTAGAATAATACTAGAATTTGAAATTCTTAAAGGCATTCAGGTTGTGGAAACTCCAACTCTTTTAAAATAATTTCTTAGCTGCTACATCTGGTTTAGATTTCAGGTTACTTTTTTCTTCCTTTTCAACTGCTTATCTATTTTTTTCATCAGTAGGAAAAAGGAAAATAAAGTGTTTGAGCTATTTAGAAGTTAAGAGAATAGGAAAGCAAGGCTGAGCATTGTACTTATCTTGTAATAGCAGGACTGGAGGGGGACTAATTTCAGCTTGGTCAGCTGATAGTTTAGTAATGAAAATGTCTAAGAAAAAGTGAAATGAATAGCACCTGAGAAATATGGTTCTTCTTTCCTACACACACAAACTTTGCTTCTCTCTGTTCACATGTCTTCCCTTGATGCTACAAGAAAAGAAACATTTATTTCAGGATTTGTCCTGGTTATCATCTTTTGAAGTAAGTATGCCTGCTGTAAAGCTGTGTAACAAAGTACTTGTTAAACTAATATCAAGAGTTTCTAATGGAAATGTTTAGAATACTTAATTTCCAAGGCCTAATTTGAAGCAACCTAAATTATTACATCAATAAAATTTGCCTGAAGGGAAGCCAAAAGGCATTCATTTAATGAAATAAGAAAATTATTTTCACTGCGGAACACCTGAAAAGCTCTGCAGCTGTTGGATTAAAAGAAAAAGCTACTGAATTATTCCAAAGTTTTTAACACGGGGACATTTTCACATAGAAGATCATGCAACTTGCAAAAGGAGCAGGCGAAGCAAGGCCGGGAAGCCTAAGCGTGAACAGATTGTGCTCCATTTGTGTGAGAAGAGCCCTTCCCTGACTGAAGTGTAATGCCATTATACACTCCCTACCTTAACAGCTTGTAATTCTAACGTGCTTACTTTTATGGCTGTTTTTAAAGCTGTAGGAGTGTGACAACATGGTGGTCCAGGCCTCGGGATTTAAAACTCTGGTTGTCTTGGGAGCCAAAGGTGGAAATCCAGATGGTGCTCAGCTCTCACCCGTGTCCTGGCAAAGTGCTTTTGCTGCTACGTGTAGCTCGAGACTCTCAAGCCTCTTGGACAGAAGCTAAACCCCCAAGATTTCGACTGTTCTGTGCCTACTCAAAAGAAGTCTTTGCAGCATGTATGGGAAGGGAGGGCTGGGAGGGAACCATTTCACTTTTCTTGCAGATTCTCTCTCTTTCCCTGGAGTTATTCTCAGGTCTGGGTGCCTTTGTGGGCAACGCCTTTCCAAACTAGAGAGGTGTGTGGCCCAGCTACTGCAGGGCTTTGCTGCTCTCACACTGTCAGAGCAGGCACAAACTGAGGAATACCTGTTTTTTCTCTGCTTGAGTCGGTCAAGACTTCGAGTGCGTACAATGTGACTAGGTAAAGGCGTAACCAGTTACACTGGTGGTAGCTGACCGAGTGTCAGCCTCTTGAAAACAAAACCTTTACGTTTTTACTAAGTACGCATCATTCCAGTGCATGTCCATCTGTAGTAAGTGATCCTACAGCCACGCACCGTAGATGATGAAACCTTTTGCACAAGCAAAATCTTCTCAGGAAGTAAAAGGTATCCTAATGTTGGCAGGGAAGCGTATCTAACTCTCATATCCCAGACGTAGTCTGTAGCCAGAGAAATGGAATATCATCAAGCACACTTACAAACTTTCAGTGTGAAATCTTAAAGAAATCAGGTAATATATATCAATGGACAGTACAGGAGAGACCGTTCTAGGATACTGTTCACATTATTACTTTTTAGGAGAGACTAGTGGGAGACAGAGAAGAAGGCCATCTTAGAAATTCAGAATGGGAAGGAAAAAAAAATAATAAGAGAACCTCACAAAAAATAGAAAGTGTGAAAGCTTCATTATTCATGGGCTGCACATCCTTCCCACAAAGCCTGGCAATTTCAAACCAGTGTTCTCTCAAATTTGTGTTTTAAATAGGAGGTTTTCTTGCTCATCAGGTAAAGTTTAACACTAGCACTGCCTTGCATATCTTATTTTCTGAGAGACCTGAATAGATGCGGGCTAATTATTTGCTTACAGTAAAGCTCTTCACACCTCTGACTCAATGCTGTAGGCCTCCAGCAGCAAAACTTTAGAGCAAAAGTTTACAAAAAAGTTGGATCAGCAGCCTCTGCTTCCCAATGCAGTCACATATCTGCGGAATTCAAAGCACAGTTCTCTAGAAGCTGCTAATTGCCTGCCAATCATCCGGCACACTAGCAGTTCACACATTTTTTGCTATCGACCTAGCAGATTAATAGTATAACCCAAACAAAGGAACAAAGGCTAAACTGTTCAATTGGGAAGGGTAATGTGTGGTCTTTTCAGGCCAAGATTAACAGAGAAACAGAAAAAATGGTGTTCTTTGTAAAACTAAAGCTACAGTGACCTTACCTCTGACAAACAGACTGAATGAGTTCAGCACTATTTGCCAGCAAAACCTGAAACAGCAGTGTTTAAAAAAAATAGAAAAAGAAAGAAAGAAAAAGTAATCCCTCAAGCCTTATATTGAAAAATCATGCCAAGCAAAATGAAGTAAAATTAAAATGAATTTGATTTCACTTGTAGGAGTCAGCAGCATAGCTAACTAAAATGATTCATCAAGCAATGCTGGAAACTGTTGACCATTATGCCACAGCCTTATGTTGAATGTATTTTTAGTGTCGGTGTGAGTCTATTTTCAGGACAATACAGCACTGTTTAAAAAAGGGTGTTTAATTTTTTCTCTGGTATCTTTGGGACTGGTATTCTCGGATTGAGGTCAATCAGAATAAGGGTACTATTATCACTGAAATTAATATTTTTATAGTTAGTGCTACATTCATCATAGTCAGGAATTCCAACTGAGACTAGGAGTCCAAGACCAAGCCAAGACCAAAGGCGAGTGCCTGAAAATTTTCAGTATCTCTATTCTGTGGAGTTTCCAGTAGGAGCTCCATAAATAGACCTGCAGTGAGATTTGCTAAATTGGGCCGTGTTGGATGAAAAGGGTAACTTGTGTGTGGATTGGCTGCTTCAAAATGCATTTCAGTTACCTTTATTGACATTTACTTGATATTAATTAGTTACCATCTGGAGAGAAAAACTAGTTTTCAAGTTGAAATAGAAAATACACAGAATGGGTCTGTGGTCTTTGATTTCTTGAGGCAGATTTTGTTTCCAAGGGTGTAATGACATAATTCTCCCTTCAGCTTGGACTTTTTGTTCCCGTTCACCACACCCATGTCCTCAGCCTCAGTTGTTCTAATACAATAGTTTACCAGGACTGCACAATAAATTTAGGCCACTGAAGCCATCCACAATGTAGCTGTTGGGAAGTACTCTCTTCATCTCGAGGATTGGAAAGTTCTCACTTCATTTCAGGAACAACCAGCAGGAGCAAGCACCAGCAGTGGGCCAGGGAGAACAGGTACCAGCTGCATTGCTGCTGCCAATGCATCATGTTGTCACACACTCAGTCTCTCTTTATTGCAATCCGTTACTTATGAGAACAGTTGTTACAGAATCACAGAGTGGTTTGGGTTGTAAGGGACCTCAAAGATTATCTAGTGTCTAGGGTCACCCTCCACTAGCCCAGGTTGCCCAAAGCCCCATCCAACCTGGCCTTGGACACTGCTAGGAAGGGGGCAGCCACCGCTGCTCTGGGCAGCCTGTGCCGGGGCCTCACCACCCTCACAGGGAAGAATTTCTTCCTCATACCTAATCTAAATCTGTGCTTCTTCAGCTTAAGGCCATTGCCCTTTCTCCTGTCAGAGGGACTTGTACAGGTTGGATTGATGGGCAGAGGCCAATGATATGTAGTTCAACATGGCAATGCACTTTGGTCATAACAACCC